>JAWQFJ010019020.1:25000-27500 GCA_034096865.1 Theodoxus fluviatilis
ACATGTGGGAATAGGAACCATGCATCAAGGTCTTGACGAGTTTATCAGTGTTTTGGATGTCTGGCTTGTCAGATATGCTGATAGATTAGTGTTCAAATTATCTTAAACCAACTAATCTTCATCAAATGTGCTGATTTGCCGATATATAATCCAAAGTTTTGCGTAATGAGATGAGAAGCTGAGATGTAAAATAACCCAGTGATGTGTTCTCGTGATTAGGGAGTCGCTGAACTTTCTTTATCTGCCAGTTGTAGCTGGGGGGTCATGAACTGATGTGACCTTTTCCTAAAGGGTGGGATCTTCAGAGGTTCCAGGCTAAGCAGAGGTCACTAGCTAAAAGTACAACACAGTATCTTGTCACAAAGACATCACTAGTCTACTGGTGGCTAATACAAGCATGAGCCCCTGTGATGAGTGAAGGGTAAGAATGGACCCACATTGTCAGTGTACATGATTTGATCAAGACAAATGATAGAAGAAATAATCTTTTGGTCATACTCCAATCAGCATCAGTGATCTGGGCATCCAATGACCTTATGTAGCTCACAGAAAGGCAGATTGGCCATCCATCTCATCCCATCCCATCCCATCCCAATCCATCCATCCATCCATCCATCCCATCCCATCCCATCCCATCCCATCCCATCCCATCCCATCCCATCCCATCCCATCCCATCCCATCCCATCCCAATCCATCCCATCCCATCCCATCCCATCCCATCCCATCCCCATCCATCCATCCATCCATCCATCCATCCATCCATCCATCCATCCATCCATCCATCCATCCATCCATCCATCCATCCATCCACCCATCCATCCACCCACCCACCCATCCATCCATCCATCCATCCATCCATCCATCCATCCATCCATCCATCCATCCATCCATCCATCCACCCATCCATGCATCCCTAGCTCTCTCATTCCCTTCCTCCCTCTTTCCCTTCCTCCCTCTTTTTTTGACTCACATGCGAAGCAAAAGTGACTGTACTCACCCTTTTCGTCCGTCCGGGCGTCCGAAAACTTAAACGTTGGATTTTTCTCGGAGACTATTAAGTCTATCAATACCAAATGTGGCATGATGGTGTATGATGACAAGGCCTCAAAAAACATACATAGTGACTTAACCTTGCTTCAAGTTCAAGGTCGCAGGGGCCATAAATGTTGTCTAAAAAAGTCATTTTTCACATTTTCTCAATTTTCTCTGAAGTTTTTGAGATTGGATACCTGACCTATCTATGGTATATAGGGCAAAGTAAGCCCTATCTTTTGATACCAGTTTGGTTGACCTTGCTTCAAGGTCAAGGTCACAGGAGCTCTTCAAAGTTGGATTGTATACATATTTTGAAGTTACCCTGACCCTGAACTATGGAAGATAACTGTTTCAAACTTAATAATTATGTGGGGCACATGTTATACTTTCATCATGAGACACATTTGGTCACATATCCTCAAGGTCAAGGTCACTTTGACCCTTATGAAATGTGACCAAAATGGGGTAGGGAACCACTAAAAGTGACTATATCTCATGGTAGAAAGTGCCAATAAGCACCATTGTGCTTCCTATGTCTTGAATTAACAGCTTTGTGTTGCATGACCTTGGATGACCTTGACCTTGGGTCAAGGTCACATGTATTTTGGTAGGGAAAAAGTGTAAAGCATTTCTTAGTGTATGATGTCATTGGTAGGTTTAGTTGTTTGACCTTGACCTTGAAGGTCACCTGAAGGTCAAGGTCATATAAAGGTCAAGGTCAAGCATGTGAGTCGTATGGGCTTTGCCCTTCTTGTTCTATTTTGTGTGAGTCCATTCAGCTCTTTACTACCTTGTGCAAAGTGCTGATGCAACTCTAACCCTCGGGTCATTGATATAGAGTGAATGTCCTTGACTTAAGCCCTTTCTATTAAGCAAAGCTGAGTGTGCATTGTAGGGAGAGGATAGTGAGCCCGGGAGGTGATCAGGGACACGGACAGACATGCTATGACTGCATATTTTGAGTGGCTGAGTTGCCTCTTCATGTTGTCAGCATTTTGTATCATTGGAGTACTTGGTTTACAACCCCGAGTTGTGATACTCATGCAGGCCAACTGTGGCTGAGTCTGCATAACCAGGATGTTATCAGATTTCACACATGTGATAGCATGGGAAAAAGTTCTTCAGCCTGGACAGATTTTCTGTCAGCATTTTCAATGTAACTCTGTGTTTAATACAGGGATGGTTGGTCTCTGGAGGGTTGCTGGTTCAGTCCCTGCCTACTCTCCTTTTTTTTTCTTTCCTCTACAGGATTTTTGGAACTGTTTTGGGACACAAAGCATCTTTGAAATTTCCCCATCTTTCATTAATGGGTTTATTCACAATCATTCTGTTTCATTAATTGACTTCCTCTCCAAATCACAGTTGAGCCTTCTACTAAGGAGGGGAAGAGAGAGAGAGAGAGAGAGAGAGAGAGAGAGAGAGAGAGAGAGAGAGAGAGAGAGGAGAGAGAGAGAGAGAGAGAGA
>JAWQFJ010019021.1:0-15000 GCA_034096865.1 Theodoxus fluviatilis
TTCCTGGAAGGTCAATGGACTGCACTAGGATGAAAGGCGACAGTTATGATGGAGTAGGCATAGTGGTTTTTGGTTGTTAGGTTTTTTTGTGTTTTTTTTTGGGGGGGGAGGTGTCTCCAAAGACTTTATGTCCAGAACTAATGTCAAGAGTACTTACAAACCCAAACAAACATACACACACACACACGCGCGCGCGCGCGCGCGTGCGCGTACACACACACACACACACACACACATTCACGCACACACGGATGCAGACACACACACATGCAAACACACATACACACACACAAACATACGTTCATGCACACACACACACACACACACACACACACACACACTCACACACGCAAACACACAGATACACCCACGTGCACAAACGCGCACTCACGCACGCGCGCGCGCACACACACACACAGACATACGTACACATAAACATACACGCATGCCCTATCGCAAAGCACGCCGCGCGTGCAAGGCAGGCGAGGTGACAAGAGGCTCAACCACGCTGACCAGACAGCAAGCGTCCTTCCTCCGTCCTCAAAGACTCCGTCCACGCCGTCGTCTTTGTGGGACCCCCCGAGACTGAGGATTGTCAGGGATGTGACGCTGACTGTCATCCCTGCTAAGACAAGGATGCGGTGTTACGACGAACATCAAGTCGTTCGCATACACCCTGAAACTCCCATTGAACTCTCACAGTGAGTCTGTCGCGATTCGCACCCAGTGACCTCACGTCTTCACGGTTGCATTGTGTTGAGCCAGCGACCGTTGCGGAAGTGAAGTCTTGCTTTGTCTAGGGGCGAGTTGCTTACGCTAGGAACCTTGCAAGATCTTGCGAGGAATAGGCCGGTGTCATCGTGAGTCAACATGATGAACGCAGATATAAAGACAGTCACATGTTTGACACATTTTGACACCGGCCTATTATTTGGCAACTGGGTAGGCTAAGAAACGCGCCCTGGGTCAGAAGAGGGGAGACGAACGAGGCCAAAACGCCTCCGCGGACTGACTCGGCCGCCATCTTGAAAGGGACGGCACCAGGTCGATGGTCGTTTCTACTGCGCTAACGAGCAGCTAAAACCCCTTTCCAAGACTTCCTTTTTAAAGAGCGGTTACCGCCTCACAAAACAAGCCGCAGTGACTTCCCTTGCCAGCAGCGTCACCTTGGCAACGGCGTGCGTCACCCAATCCACTTACGGCAAAGAAGGGGAGAGAATTCGGTTACCCTCGCGCCTCTCAGCCCCGAGCTCCCAGCATCGCGGCTAGAACAGAGCTGGTCGGGGTTACCTCCCTTGAAGCTTCCTCAAGACGGGGAAAGACGCTGAGACGACAAGTAGAAGGGAGGAGTGTTGTGGAGTTGGAGAGAGGAAAAAGGGGGTAGAGAAGGGGGGTACAAGGGGGTAGAGGAGAGGGGTACAAGGGGATACAGGGTTTGCTCCCTGGGTGTGGATTCATTTTTCCTCCGTCGGCGACAATGCGATTGCGCCGTGCCTGCGAGGCGGGGGGGGGGGGGGGGGGGGGGGGGGGGGGGGGGGGGTAAGAGGACGGGTTGGAGAAGCAGTGGTGAGCGACCGATTTCCTGCGCATGCCCAGACTACCCGGAGTGCTTCTTCCGGCCCAGCGGAGACTGGATTGGGTTAGTGGGTCTCTCTCTTTCCGAGCGAAAGGCCTCGATCGTCTCCCTTGAAAGACAGACTCAGGAGATGGACCGAAAGAGGCGGGAAAAAACAGTCTCCAAAGTGGAGGAGCAAATGCACCTCATTGATTGCGAGGGGAGGTAAGGGAGGTAATTGAATTGACAAACGGGCGAATATCCCGAGCCTGAGCGGGGCATTTGTGGAAGGAGAAAGCGATTGAGAAACTCGGGAAGAGTGAGGGTGGGGAGAGCAGGAAGAGGGACGAATAGAAAGCCCAAACTGACAACGTGGAAAAAGGAACGGTGAAGTGATTACGTTGAGGATAGACAGAAAAGTGAAGGAAGAAGAGGTCCGACGACAAACAGGGAGAGAGAAGACGCATTTTTATCTCGTTAAAAAGTTTAAGATGTTCGGCCTTTCTTGCTCAGGTGAAGTTACAAGCACCTGAATCGGCAGGTATCACTGAAATACAGCACATTTCTGCATGGCCGCTAGACAGATGTATTAGAAGTTGCAGTAATCTTCAATACCCTGTGGCCTAGTGGTCAGAGCGTTTGACCTGCAGTCGCCTGCGGCTGATGGGTGCGGGGTTCGAAGCTGCTACGATCCCAGACTTGCATCCTTGGGCAAGGTCCTTCACCCACACTGCCTCTCCTACTCAGGAGTAACACTGGTCACTAGGCGCTGCACACCGATGACCGGGGATGAAATTCCTCAAAGTTAATTTCCGAACAACAACAACAACAGACAGAAATAAAAGTATTTACTACAAGACAAAATGGAAAAGGAAGACATTCCTTGCCATCACGGTGAACGAACGCTTTTGCAGTAAGCGTAAAGACCAAAACAAACTTTTGGTGAGTGATGGCTACGTCGACGAAGATCTGGGAACAGGTCTGAGCTCCATTCCGTCACTTCCAGGGAAGCTGCGGCATCACACACAGCAGAGAACAGAGACACGCCCCTGTCACAGTGGACGGTCGGGATCGAGAGCTGGGAAGCTGCCACATGGAAATGCCTTCCATGCTTTCAAGATATCCAGTTTTACCACGAGTCTAAAGGACGCCTGAGCGCCGGTGCCACCAGCTCTTGGGATTTGGGAGTTTCGGGTCGTCTGCTCACAAGAAACGAGAAAGTTGTTGGAGCAGTCTTTCAGTTGTGCCGAATGACCTGGTCAAGTGCGGGGATAACACGGTCCTTTCTGCAAATTATAATGAATGCTAATCTAAATAGATGAATGTTGTAGTGCAGACTTATTCTAAAAAACTACGCGTATGTCATGTTTCCCAGAAACGTAGAGGAAACAAATGAGCGACCAAGAGTGACGCACGGTCTGAGCAGCTCAATATACTACCTCAGCAGCTGCAGCATTAGCGATTGTAGCAGCAGCAGTAGCAGTATCAGCAGCAGCAGTAGTGGTACAAGCTACAGCAGCAGCAGCAGCAGTAGTAGCAGCATGGGCTGGAGAATGAATGGATGGACGGATGGATGGATGGAGTTTTACGGCCTATCAGCCTTTGTAGGCGATGTAAGGCCAATGAGTACGAAAATCACCAGAACAGTTTATAGTAAGCACAAATCAAGTCACGATGTCCCTGTTTAATCGCCTCTTACGAATTGCTTAGGGAGTCGCGGTGGATCCATTCTGACCCCCAGCCCACAGGGCGGGGGGGGGGGGGGGGGGGGGGGGGGGGGGCTGGAGAAAGACGTACTTGAGAGAGTGTGACAGTCGCAGTGACTTTGGCATGAGAACCGAGGCTAAAGGCGGCAAAACAGTTTTGAGCAAAACCAAACGTACGCTAGTCATCAGTGCACTATGTTGTGTGATGGGTTTCCTGAACTTTACGTCACTGTCAACATTGTTAGATTTCATCTGTGAACATGCAGTCTTCTCTGGAGTATACATGAATAAATAGACAATATTGTGGTTAAAATATCTCATTTTATCATTCTTCCGATGTTAGCCTTGATTTCTGATGCACGCTGACTTTTGTCAGAGGGTTCCTGTATCCCCTGCACCCACACACACAGCTGGGAACGCCGCGCTGACCACAGCATTGCAGCAGCCCTTTTAAAAATTGTTTTTATTAAGAACGGCTTCAGTAGAGGTGGAGTAAGAAAAGCAGGCGGCTGGAGGACCAGAGGAGCCGGAGGAGGCAGAGGTGGCAGACTGCTACAGAGGGAGGCAGGGACTGCCGGGGCAGGGCAGGGCGGGACTCTTTGCAGCCACTCCAGACACTGTCCCCCAGCCTGCTGGCCTACCTTGGTGCCGCCATTGACGTTCGAGACAGAGACTGCCTGTTACTTCTACCACTGCCACTACTTCTACTGCTGCTGCTGCTACTGTTATTACTACTCCTAGTACTACTACTGCTACCACCACCACCACCACCATCACCACCACCACCTCCACCACCACCACCACCACCACCACTACTAGTACTACTGCTACTACCAATACAGTTACTACTACTACTACTACTACTACTACTACTACTACTACTACTGCTGCTGCTACCACTGGTACTACTACTACTACTACTACTACGGCTACTACTGCTACTACTGCTACTACTACTGCTTCTACTGCTACAACCCCTACTATTACATCTACCAATACTTCAACTACTACTACTGCTACTACTGCTGCTGCTCCTGCTTCTCCTGCTACTACCACTAGTACTATTATTGCCACTACTACTACTGCTGCTACTGCAACCACTTTTACTACTACTACTACTACTACTACTACTACTACTACTACTACACTACTACTACTGATGCTGCTACTACATCTACTTCTACTTCTACTATAACCATTACAGCTCATACAGGAAAGGGCAGGTTTCACCAAAATGCTGGCAGAGCAAGTGTGTCGCAATAGGTATGTCCTTCAGCATCTTTCCAACAAGGCAAGTGTGTTGCAATAGGCATAAGTCCTTCAGGTTCTCTCCAACAAGGCAAGTGTGTTGCAATAGGCATAAGTCTTTCAGACTCTTTCCAGTAAGGCAAGTGTGTTGCAATAGGCATAAGTCCTTCAGGTTCTCTCCAACAAGGCAAGTGTGTTGCAATAGGCATAAGTCTTTCAGACTCTTTCCAGTAAGGCAAGTGTGTTGCAATAGGCATAAGTCCTTCAGGTTCTCTCCAACAAGGCAAGTGTGTTGCAATAGGCATAGGTCCTTCATCTTCTTTCCAACAAGGCAAAAGTGTTGCAATAGCGATAAGTCCTTCAGCATCTTTCCAACAAGGCAAGTGTGTTGCAATAGGCATAAGTCCTTCTGGTTCTCTCCAACAAGGCAAGTGTGTTGCAATAGGCATACGTCCTTCTGGTTCTCTCCAACAAGGCAAGTGTGTTGCAATAGGCATAAGTCCTTCAGCATCTTTCCAACAAGGCGAGTGTGTTGCAACAGGCATACGTCCTTCTGGTTCTCTCCAACAAGGCAAGTGTGTTGCAATAGGCATACATCCTTCTGGTTCTCTCCAACAAGGCAAGTGTGTTGCAATAGGCATAAGTCCTTCAGGTTCTCTCCAACAAGGCAAGTGTGTTGCAATAGGCATAAGTCCTTCACATCTTTCCAACAAGGCAAGTGTGTTGCAACAGGCGTAAGTCTTTCTGGTTTTCTCCAACAAAGCAAGTGTGTTGCAATAGGCATAAGTCCTTCACATCTTTCCAACAAGGCAAGTGTGTTGCAATAGGCATAAGTCCTTCACATCTTTCCAACAAGGCAAGTGTGTTGCAATAGGCATAAGTCCTTCAGCCTCTTTCCAACAAGGCATGTGTGTTGCAATAGGCATAAGTCCTTCAGTTCTCTCCAACAAGGCAAGTGTGTTGCAATAGGCATAAGTCTTTCAGGTTCTCTCCAACAAGGCAAATGTGTTGCAATAGGCATAAGTCCTTCAGGTTCTCTCCAACAAGGCAAGTGTGTTGCAATAGGCATAAGTCCTTCACATCTTTCCAACAAGGCAAGTGTGTTGCAATAGGCATAAGTCCTTCAAATCTTTCCAACAAGGCAAGTGTGTTGCAATAGGCATAAGCCTTTCATCTTCTTTCCAACAAGACAAACGTGTTGCAATAGGCATAAGTCCTTCAGCATCTTTCCAACAAGGCAAGTGTGTCGCAATAGGCATAAGTCCTTCACATCTTTCCAACAAGGCAAGTGTGTTGCAATAGGCATAAGCCTTTCATCTTCTTTCCAACAAGACAAGTGTGTTGCAATAGGGATAAGTCCTTCAGCATCTTTCCAACAAGGCAAGTGTGTCGCAATAGGCATAAGTCCTTCAGGTTCTTTCCAACAAGGCAAGTGTGTTGCAATAGGCATAAGTCCTTCAGCATCTTTCCAACAAGGCAAGAGTGTTGCAATAGGCATAAGTCCTTCACATCTTTCCAACAAGGCAAGTGTGTTGCAATAGGCATAAGTCCTTCACATCTTTCCAACAAGGCAAGTGTGTTGCAATAGGCATAAGTCCTTCAGGTTCTCTCCAACAAGGCAAGTGTGTTGCAATAGGCATAAATCCTTCAGCATCTTTCCAACAAGGCAAGTGTGTCGCAATAGGTATAAATCCTTCAGGTTCTCTCCAACAAGGCAAAAGTGTTGCAATAGGCATAAGTCCTTCACATCTTTCCAACAAGGCAAGTGTGTTGCAATAGGCATAAGTCTTTCAGCTTCTTTCCAACAAGGCAAGTGTGTTGCAATAGGCATAAGTCCTTCAGGTTCTCTCCAACAAGGCAAATGTGTCGCAATAGGCATAAGTCCTTCAGCTTCTTTCGAATGAAAAAAAATACTACAACGCTTTCAACACGGAAATAAAAATTGCTCTTTGACTGCGTACCTGGCGTAGTCCAGATGTTTACCTTTGACTGCGTACCTGGCGTAGTCCTGGGCCCGTATCCAGAACGGCGATTTATCTTTTTAACACTCGATTTATCTCCTAACCCCGGGTTATCTTGATCGGTTAGATAAGGTACGCTCGTCAGAGGATCCTAGGTTGCGCTTTGCTATATATACTAGTTTCCAGCCAAGGGAGAGCGGAACAGACAGTTGGAATCGTCTGAGTTGAGAGATAAATCGGGGTTAAAATAACTCGCCGTTCTGGATGCGGGCCCTGGACTACGCCAGGTACGCAGTCAAAGGTAAACATCTGGACTACGCCAGGTACGCAGTCAAAGAGCAATTTTTATTTCCGTGTTGAAAGCGTTGTAGTATTTTTTTTCATTCGAAAGAAGCTGAAGGACTTATGCCTATTGCGACACATTTGCCTTGTTGGAGAGAACCTGAAGGACTTATGCCTATTGCAACACACTTGCCTTGTTGGAAAGAAGCTGAAAGACTTATGCCTATTGCAACACACTTGCCTTGTTGGAAAGATGTGAAGGACTTATGCCTATTGCAACACTTTTGCCTTGTTGGAGAGAACCTGAAGGATTTATACCTATTGCGACACACTTGCCTTGTTGGAAAGATGCTGAAGGATTTATGCCTATTGCAACACACTTGCCTTGTTGGAGAGAACCTGAAGGACTTATGCCTATTGCAACACACTTGCCTTGTTGGAAAGATGTGAAGGACTTATGCCTATTGCAACACACTTGCCTTGTTGGAAAGATGTGAAGGACTTATGCCTATTGCAACACTCTTGCCTTGTTGGAAAGATGCTGAAGGACTTATGCCTATTGCAACACACTTGCCTTGTTGGAAAGAACCTGAAGGACTTATGCCTATTGCGACACACTTGCCTTGTTGGAAAGATGCTGAAGGACTTATCCCTATTGCAACACACTTGTCTTGTTGGAAAGAAGATGAATAGCTTATGCCTATTGCAACACACTTGCCTTGTTGGAAAGATGTGAAGGACTTATGCCTATTGCGACACACTTGCCTTGTTGGAAAGATGCTGAAGGACTTATGCCTATTGCAACACGTTTGTCTTGTTGGAAAGAAGATGAAAGGCTTATGCCTATTGCAACACACTTGCCTTGTTGGAAAGATTTGAAGGACTTATGCCTATTGCAACACACTTGCCTTGTTGGAAAGATGTGAAGGACTTATGCCTATTGCAACACACTTGCCTTGTTGGAGAGAACCTGAAGGACTTATGCCTATTGCAACACATTTGCCTTGTTGGAGAGAACCTGAAAGACTTATGCCTATTGCAACACACTTGCCTTGTTGGAGAGAACTGAAGGACTTATGCCTATTGCAACACACATGCCTTGTTGGAAAGAGGCTGAAGGACTTATGCCTATTGCAACACACTTGCCTTGTTGGAAAGATGTGAAGGACTTATGCCTATTGCAACACACTTGCCTTGTTGGAAAGATGTGAAGGACTTATGCCTATTGCAACACACTTGCTTTGTTGGAGAAAACCAGAAAGACTTACGCCTGTTGCAACACACTTGCCTTGTTGGAAAGATGTGAAGGACTTATGCCTATTGCAACACACTTGCCTTGTTGGAGAGAACCTGAAGGACTTATGCCTATTGCAACACACTTGCCTTGTTGGAGAGAACCAGAAGGATGTATGCCTATTGCAACACACTTGCCTTGTTGGAGAGAACCAGAAGGACGTATGCCTGTTGCAACACACTCGCCTTGTTGGAAAGATGCTGAAGGACTTATGCCTATTGCAACACACTTGCCTTGTTGGAGAGAACCAGAAGGACGTATGCCTATTGCAACACACTTGCCTTGTTGGAGAGAACCAGAAGGACTTATGCCTATTGCAACACACTTGCCTTGTTGGAAAGATGCTGAAGGACTTATCGCTATTGCAACACTTTTGCCTTGTTGGAAAGAAGATGAAGGACCTATGCCTATTGCAACACACTTGCCTTGTTGGAGAGAACCTGAAGGACTTATGCCTATTGCAACACACTTGCCTTACTGGAAAGAGTCTGAAAGACTTATGCCTATTGCAACACACTTGCCTTGTTGGAGAGAACCTGAAGGACTTATGCCTATTGCAACACACTTGCCTTACTGGAAAGAGTCTGAAAGACTTATGCCTATTGCAACACACTTGCCTTGTTGGAGAGAACCTGAAGGACTTATGCCTATTGCAACACACTTGCCTTGTTGGAAAGATGCTGAAGGACATACCTATTGCGACACACTTGCTCTGCCAGCATTTTGGTGAAACCTGCCCTTTCCTGTATGAGCTGTAATGGTTATAGTAGAAGTAGAAGTAGATGTAGTAGCAGCATCAGTAGTAGTAGTGTAGTAGTAGTAGTAGTAGTAGTAGTAGTAGTAGTAGTAGTAAAAGTGGTTGCAGTAGCAGCAGTAGTAGTAGTGGCAATAATAGTACTAGTGGTAGTAGCAGGAGAAGCAGGAGCAGCAGCAGTAGTAGCAGTAGTAGTAGTTGAAGTATTGGTAGATGTAATAGTAGGGGTTGTAGCAGTAGAAGCAGTAGTAGTAGCAGTAGTAGCAGTAGTAGCCGTAGTAGTAGTAGTAGTAGTAGTACCAGTGGTAGCAGCAGCAGTAGTAGTAGTAGTAGTAGTAGTAGTAGTAGTAGTAGTAGTAACTGTATTGGTAGTAGCAGTAGTACTAGTAGTGGTGGTGGTGGTGGTGGTGGTGGAGGTGGTGGTGGTGATGGTGGTGGTGGTGGTGGTAGCAGTAGTAGTACTAGGAGTAGTAATAACAGTAGCAGCAGCAGCAGTAGAAGTAGTGGCAGTGGTAGAAGTAACAGGCAGTCTCTGTCTCGAACGTCAATGGCGGCACCAAGGTAGGCCAGCAGGCTGGGGGACAGTGTCTGGAGTGGCTGCAAAGAGTCCCGCCCTGCCCTGCCCCGGCAGTCCCTGCCTCCCTCTGTAGCAGTCTGCCACCTCTGCCTCCTCCGGCTCCTCTGGTCCTCCAGCCGCCTGCTTTTCTTACTCCACCTCTACTGAAGCCGTTCTTAATAAAAACAATTTTTAAAAGGGCTGCTGCAATGCTGTGGTCAGCGCGGCGTTCCCAGCTGTGTGTGTGGGTGCAGGGGATACAGGAACCCTCTGACAAAAGTCAGCGTGCATCAGAAATCAAGGCTAACATCGGAAGAATGATAAAATGAGATATTTTAACCACAATATTGTCTATTTATTCATGTATACTCCAGAGAAGACTGCATGTTCACAGATGAAATCTAACAATGTTGACAGTGACGTAAAGTTCAGGAAACCCATCACACAACATAGTGCACTGATGACTAGCGTACGTTTTGCTCAAAACTGTTTTGCCGCCTTTAGCCTCGGTTCTCATGCTCGGGCGCCAAAGTCACTGCGACTGTCACACTCTCTCAAGTACGTCTTTCTCCAGCCCCCCCCCCCCCCCCCCCCCCCCCCCCCCCCCTGTGGGCTGGGGGTCAGAATGGATCCACCGCGACTCCCTAAGCAATTCGTAAGAGGCGATTAAACAGGGACATCGTGACTTGATTTGTGCTTACTATAAACTGTTCTGGTGATTTTCGTACTCAATGGCCTTACATCGCCTACAAAGGCTGATAGGCCGTAAAACTCCATCCATCCATCCGTCCATCCATTCATTCTCCAGCCCATGCTGCTACTACTGCTGCTGCTGCTGCTGTAGCTTGTACCACTACTGCTGCTGCTGATACTGCTACTGCTGCTGCTACAATCGCTAATGCTGCAGCTGCTGAGGTAGTATATTGAGCTGCTCAGACCGTGCGTCACTCTTGGTCGCTCATTTGTTTCCTCTACGTTTCTGGGAAACATGACATACGCGTAGTTTTTTAGAATAAGTCTGCACTACAACATTCATCTATTTAGATTAGCATTCATTATAATTTGCAGAAAGGACCGTGTTATCCCCGCACTTGACCAGGTCATTCGGCACAACTGAAAGACTGCTCCAACAACTTTCTCGTTTCTTGTGAGCAGACGACCCGAAACTCCCAAATCCCAAGAGCTGGTGGCACCGGCGCTCAGGCGCCCTTTAGACTCGTGGTAAAACTGGATATCTTGAAAGCATGGAAGGCATTTCCATGTGGCAGCTTCCCAGCTCTCGATCCCGACCGTCCACTGTGACAGGGGCGTGTCTCTGTTCTCTGCTGTGTGTGATGCCGCAGCTTCCCTGGAAGTGACGGAATGGAGCTCAGACCTGTTCCCAGATCTTCGTCGACGTAGCCATCACTCACCAAAAGTTTGTTTTGGTCTTTACGCTTACTGCAAAAGCGTTCGTTCACCGTGATGGCAAGGAATGTCTTCCTTTTCCATTTTGTCTTGTAGTAAATACTTTTATTGTCTGTCTGTTGTTGTTGTTGTTCGGAAATTAACTTTGAGGAATTTCATCCCCGGTCATCGGTGTGCAGCGCCTAGTGACCAGTGTTACTCCTGAGTAGGAGAGGCAGTGTGGGTGAAGGACCTTGCCCAAGGATGCAAGTCTGGGATCGTAGCAGCTTCGAACCCCGCACCCATCAGCCGCAGGCGACTGCAGGTCAAACGCTCTGACCACTAGGCCACAGAGTATTGAAGATTACTGCAACATACATCTGTCTAGCGGCTATGCAGAAATGTGCTGTATTTCAGTGAGATCTGCCAATTCAGGTGCTTGTAACTTCACCTGAGCAAGAAAGGCCGAACATCTTAAACTTTTTAACGAGATAAAAATGCGTCTTCTCTCTCCCTGTTTGTCGTCGGACCTCTTCTTCCTTCACTTTTCTGTCTATCCTCAACGTAATCACTTCACCGTTCCTTTTTCCACGTTGTCAGTTTGGGCTTTCTATTCGTCCCTCTTCCTGCTCTCCCCACCCTCACTCTTCCCGAGTTTCTCAATCGCTTTCTCCTTCCACAAATGCCCCGCTCAGGCTCGGGATATTCGCCCGTTTGTCAATTCAATTACCTCCCTTACCTCCCCTCGCAATCAATGAGGTGCATTTGCTCCTCCACTTTGGAGACTGTTTTTTCCCGCCTCTTTCGGTCCATCTCCTGAGTCTGTCTTTCAAGGGAGACGATCGAGGCCTTTCGCTCGGAAAGAGAGAGACCCACTAACCCAATCCAGTCTCCGCTGGGCCGGAAGAAGCACTCCGGGTAGTCTGGGCATGCGCAGGAAATCGGTCGCTCACCACTGCTTCTCCAACCCGTCCTCTACCCCCCCCCCCCCCCCCCCCCCCCCCCCCTCGCCCCGCGGTGCTGGTATTGCCGGACTGAGCGAGTCACGTGGGTAGGGGTGGGGGGTGGATGATGGAGGGCGCCTTATTCAATCGTGTTGTCATCTGCAGAGAAAATGGCCTAGTAAACTTGTCATATCCGGAAAGACCCCCCGCCTCGCAGGCACGGCGCAATCGCATTGTCGCCGACGGAGGAAAAATGAATCCACACCCAGGGAGCAAACCCTGTATCCCCTTGTACCCCTCTCCTCTACCCCCTTGTACCCCCCTTCTCTACCCCCTTTTTCCTCTCTCCAACTCCACAACACTCCTCCCTTCTACTTGTCGTCTCAGCGTCTTTCCCCGTCTTGAGGAAGCTTCAAGGGAGGTAACCCCGACCAGCTCTGTTCTAGCCGCGATGCTGGGAGCTCGGGGCTGAGAGGCGCGAGGGTAACCGAATTCTCTCCCCTTCTTTGCCGTAAGTGGATTGGGTGACGCACGCCGTTGCCAAGGTGACGCTGCTGGCAAGGGAAGTCACTGCGGCTTGTTTTGTGAGGCGGTAACCGCTCTTTAAAAAGGAAGTCTTGGAAAGGGGTTTTAGCTGCTCGTTAGCGCAGTAGAAACGACCATCGACCTGGTGCCGTCCCTTTCAAGATGGCGGCCGAGTCAGTCCGCGGAGGCGTTTTGGCCTCGTTCGTCTCCCCTCTTCTGACCCAGGGCGCGTTTCTTAGCCTACCCAGTTGCCAAATAATAGGCCGGTGTCAAAATGTGTCAAACATGTGACTGTCTTTATATCTGCGTTCATCATGTTGACTCACGATGACACCGGCCTATTCCTCGCAAGATCTTGCAAGGTTCCTAGCGTAAGCAACTCGCCCCTAGACAAAGCAAGACTTCACTTCCGCAACGGTCGCTGGCTCAACACAATGCAACCGTGAAGACGTGAGATCACTGGGTGCGAATCGCGACAGACTCACTGTGAGAGTTCAATGGGAGTTTCAGGGTGTATGCGAACGACTTGATGTTCGTCGTAACACCGCATCCTTGTCTTAGCAGGGATGACAGTCAGCGTCACATCCCTGACAATCCTCAGTCTCGGGGGGTCCCACAAAGACGACGGCGTGGACGAAGTCTTTGAGGACGGAGGAAGGACGCTTGCTGTCTGGTCAGCGTGGTTGAGCCTCTTGTCACCTCGCCTGCCTTGCACGCGCGGCGTGCTTTGCGATAGGGCATGCGTGTATGTTTATGTGTACGTATGTCTGTGTGTGTGTGCGCGCGCGCGCGTGCGTGAGTGCGCGTGTGTGCACGTGGGTGTATCTGTGTGTTTGCGTGTGTGAGTGTGTGTGTGTGTGTGTGTGTGTGTGTGCATGAACGTATGTTTGTGTGTGTGTATGTGTGTTTGCATGTGTGTGTGTCTGCATCTGTGTGTGCGTGAATGTGTGTGTGTGTGTGTGTGTGTACGCGCACGCGCGCGCGCGCGCGCGTGTGTGTGTGTGTATGTTTGTTTGGGTTTGTAAGTACTCTTGGCATTAGTTCTGGACATAAAGTCTTTGGAGACACCTCCCCCCCAAAAAAACAACAACCAACAACCAAAAACCACTATGCCTACTCCATCATAACTGTCGCCTTTCATCCTAGTGCAGTCCATTGACCTTCCAGGAAACTAAGACGAACGACGAGTGTAAAGATCTGGTGCCACGGAACGGCTGCCTTCCCCACAAACTTACAGCTCTGGTGAGAAGTCTTCCCAGCTTTTTGCCCACGTGGACCGAGACGGATATGAGGGAGGCGTAAAGTATTAGGATCTGAAACGTCCATCCTTATGGGAGGACCGCATTGATTTTGCATCAGACACTGCGTAGTGTGGCGTGGATCCGCATTATGGAAGACGGCGACGCATCCCCCCTCCCCCCCCTCCCCCCCCTCCCCCCCCTCCCCCCCCTCCCCCCCTCCCCCCCCTCCCCCCCCTCCCCCCCCCTCCCCCCCCCCTCCCTCCCTCCCCCCCCCTCCCCCCCTCCCCCCCCCTCCCCCCCTCCCCCCCTCCCCCCCATCACGACTGAGGGATTGTAGAACGGCTCCGGGGTTTCAAAGGGAGATAAATCACGCCGCCCTCGGTTTCATGGAGAAAGCGTCATCCGGGTCCCTCATGTTACCTGCGTCATCACGCGACCTCCAGCGAGCGCTGCGCGCAGGCCAGGTGAACACTTCCGGTGTCAGTTTCAGGTGCTGCGTCGAGGGCACTCCTGGGCGCCCGTGGCGATCTGAAGGCAGACCCCTAGTATTCGCCGTGCCGAACGCGCCTGGGGCTGCCGTTTCCGTGAGCACGGACCGGAAAGATTTCCTCGTTCCTCGGGGATTGGGATCGAGCTGTTCAGAAGGCTCGTGTCTTTGTGTCGTCCATCACTTCCGCCTCTAGAGAGGCTTAGGTCCGACTGGTGTCGAGATTAACCCTCTTGAAAAACCATTGCGGCATCGGCTAGTTTGATCCTCATCTTCTATTCTGGTCTGCCTACTTAAGTATTCACTGCCGTCATGTTCCCTGAACTCCAAAGCCCTTCATTTCACCCCCTTCCCCCGTTCTGAAGCGTCCAACCCGAGTACACCCACACAGGATGTCTGCGTGTCCGCCGTGTCCTCCATGTCCTGCGTGTTCTCCATGTCCTGTGTGTCCTGCGTGTCCTCTGTTCCATCGTGTCCTCCGTGTCCTCCGAGTTCTGCGTGTCCTCCGTGTCCTGTGTGTCCTCCGTGTCCTGCGTGTCCATCGTGTCCTGCGTGTTCTGCGTTTCCATCGTGTCCTGCGTGTCCTGCGTGTAATCCGTGTCCATCGTGTTCTGCGTGTTCTGCATGTCCTGCGTGTCCTGCGTTTCCATCGTGTCCTGCGTGTCCTGCGTGTCCTGCGTGTAATCCGTGTCCATCGTGTTCTGTGTGTCCTGCATGTCGTGCGTGTCCTGCGTGTCCCGCGTGTCCTCCGTGTCCATCGTGTCCATCGTGTCCTGCGTGTCATGTGTGTCCTGCGTGTCCTCCGTGTTCTGCGTGTTCGCCGTGTCCTCCGTGTCCATCGTGTCCATCGTGTCCTGCGGGTCCTGTGTGTCCTGCGTGTCCTCCGTGTCCTGCGTGTTCGCCGTGTCCTCCGTATCCTGCGTGTCCTCCGTGTCCTCTGTGTCCTCCGTGTCCTGCGTGTCCTCCGTGTTCTCAGTGTCCTCCGTGTCCTCCGTGTTCTCAGTGTCCTCCGTGTTCTCAGTGTCCTCCGTGTCCTCCGTGTCCTCCGTGTCCTCCGTGTC
>JAWQFJ010019021.1:22500-32500 GCA_034096865.1 Theodoxus fluviatilis
CCCCAACGGTCGTCCAGACTACGGGACAAGTGAAGTGAAGTAAAGTGAATGCCGGCTGACCATTGGCTGAGGGTGAGCGCACTGACCATTGAAGTGGAGCCCTGACTTCGTGCAAAGAAAAAAATGTTTTGAGTCTTACTGTGATCTCGGCCGTAAAGTCTGCTTGCTTGAATACATGCCACACGCGCTATAAAAGTACACCTGCCGATTTTCGGCTACCAGAAGTAGCACCAGCCTCATAAACAAGCCGATTTTCTGTGTCGCCTGCCTCGTTTTAGAAGGCTTTGTCGTGGGTTGGTGAAAAACACTGTGACGGAGCCGTGCAAAGTAAATAAATAATTCCTGGAATTAATTTTCTCTGTAAGAAGGTTGATGTCTCATGTCACTTTTAATCCGGCCATCCTGGTATTTAGCGCCAGACAAGTGCTATGCGCGCCTCCGTACGTCCTGTTTCATTCAGCACCTCGTCTGACCTTTCATCAAACCCCAAATCCCCACTCCCACCCATCCCCAACCCCCCACTCCCACCCATCCCCAACCCCCACTCCCACCCATCCCCAACCCCCCACTCTCACCTATCCCCAACCCCCCACTCCCACCCATCCCCAACAACCCACTCTCACTTATCCCCAACCCCCCACTCCCACCCATCCCCAACCCCCCACTCCCACCCATCCCCAACCCCCCACTCCCACCCATCCCCAACCCCCCACTCCCACCCATCCCCAACCCCCCACTCCCACCCATCCCCAACCCCCCACTCCCACCCATCCCCAACCCCCCACTCCCTAATCCCCACCCCAACCCCCCACTCTCACCCATCTCCAACCCCCCACTCCCACCCATCCCCAACCCCCTACTCCCACCCATCCCCAACCCGCCACTCCCACCCATCCCCACCCCCCCACTCCCTAATCCCCAACCCAACCCCCCACTTCCACCCCTTTTGAACATCTCTGTTAGTTCTTTTGTGACTGGAAAAGGGTTCGAGTTTGAAACACAGAGAACTCTCCAGAAATGCCCTGCCCCCAAGACTAATTTGAAAAACCTTGCAGGTGTAGATTTGTATGAGTCATTTGTTCATCCATATTTGCTTACTTACTGTACGATAGGTATCTATGTATTCGCACGTTATAAATTATATCAAATGTTGTATGCGCTTCTGTCGTGGACTGTTTCAAAACAGTGATGAGTATTACGTCAACAGTTCAAAAGTTCACAACAGTGAAAAACTCTTTGCTGGATTTGCACAGAGTAAAGATGGAGACAGAATGGGTGACGTCAAATAATGACGTGAAAAGTATGACGTCAAAAATGACGTCAGTACGTGTGACGTCTTCAAAAAGGTAATAATCATGGAATCAAGTTGTTATTTGTTGACTCCAGCCAAAAACCAAGGCTTCAGCAAAATGTTGTTATCTCGTACTGTTAAGTGGGGATTATCTTCAGCCGTGGTAAGCTCCTAACATAACAACTGGCATTCTCTGGAGGCAGAGATCAAATCCCCTGAAGACGGAGTGTGGCTGCCTATATGGCGGGGTGTTCAAAAACAGTCACACACGCAATCATCTCACCCATTTGGGTGATCCTGAGAGTGTTTAGCCCAGGTAAGCAACAACAACAACAACAACAACAACATGAAATCAAGTAAAAGACGAAGATATGGTTTTGTATAGCGACTTATGACCTACATGTGAGTCTCTAACTGCTTTACCAGCAATCACTGGGGAGCTCGACCAGTCCCTCACTGACACCCGACAACAAACACAGTCACAGAGAGACAAGACACACAGTCAGGTACCAGCAATCACTGGGGAGCTCGACCAGTCCCTCACTGACACCCGACAACAAACACAGTCACAGAGAGACAAGACACACAGTCAGGTACCAGCAATCACTGGGGAGCTCGACCAGTCCCTCACTGACGCCCGGCAACAAACACAGTCACAGAGAGACAAGACACACAGTCAGGTACCAGCAATCACTGGGGAGCTCGACCAGTCCCTCACTGACACCCGACAACAAACACAGTCACAGAGAGACAAGACACACAGTCAGGTACCAGCAATCACTGGGGAGCTCGACCAGTCCCTCACTGACACCCGACAACAAACACAGTCACAGAGAGACAAGACACACAGTCAGGTACCAGCACAAACTCCACTCCCTGGGAGGATTCCAGCCCAATGCTGGCTCACAGCCGCATGCAAGGGTTACTCGCACTATAGTGTGCCATGGCTGCCCTTTCAGATTCCCGGTGTTACTCCTGGGTGGGGAAAAGCCTCGTGAATGAAGCACGGTGCACAAGGAGAGTAATCACGTGATCCGCAAAGCCTTGAACGCTGCAGACAGCAGCCGCAAACGACTGCGGGTCAAGCGCGCTGACCACTCGGCCACAGAGCCCCACAGTACCGCAGTAACTCCGTTTTCAGAGCAATCGGACGTACAGAGAGGGGTCGAGGGCTCGGTCCCTGCCCGCAGACCAAACTTTTTCTGTCTGTCCTGCATAGGGTGTCTGGCTCTGTGATATGATCTGTGGTGGTGCGTGCTGCTGCTGTACGTGGTCAGTATTCTCTCGTCGTAACTCAAAATGCCACACATTCCACTCTTCTGATATTCTACCTCACCTTGTGTTTTGCAGAGAAAGATTGAATGAAGTAACTGCAAAACTCCCCATTCCTTCACCGCCACCTATCATCGTCCTCCACCGCCGTCTGTGGCGTTGCAAACACGTGACTACACTCAATCCTACGTCTCGGGAAGGCGTGTAGGTGAGTGTGTTTGGTGTGTGCTCATGTGTATTTACCTCTGTGCTCAGTTGTGCGTGGAAGCGTGTACGTTCTCGTTCACACGTGCATGGATGGATTGTAGGTGTGGAACTTTTGATGTTTCTGTTTCAGCAAATACTTATCATATATGGACTTTTATTGTGTAACATTTGATGTTTCTGTTTCAGCAAATACTTATCATACATAGATTGACGGTGAACGCTCATTTGATATCATGGCTACACTGCACTTGCTTTGATTGTATTTTACAGATGTGCTTTTGTAAACGACTGCTACTTATGACTCTTGAGAAACTTGCAAAATTTCATAAATGAGATGCATACTTTTATCGCATGTCCCAGAAAATTGAACAAGCGGCAGAAATTTGCCATGGTGATGAATTTTTACAGTCTTATATTGATAATTTTGAAACTTTAATAAAAGCCAAAGGACAACCGCTCAATTTTGTATCGGCCAACAAATTTGTGGGAAATCACGTGTCATTTGCACTGTCGATATTAGGAAAACTGAGGCAAGGAAACAGCTTGAAATTACCCCATTCGTTTTATTAGACGGAATGTGGAAGCCCTCAACTAAGATTTAATGGATTCTAATGAGGCATGCCCCAATTATGATCAATCTGACATACACCGTTCAGTAGCCAGTGCGAGCAAACTGTAACGTCTGGAGCAGTTGCTTAGTCTGGATCGGGTCTTTGCTGGTGTCCGAGGTATTCACCTCAATGTAATGCGTGCTGCAACTATGCTTTTCAGGCCCTGAGCTGCCCCAGTTTGCACAGATCTCTGGCGGCCTGCCTTCCACGGGAACAGGGCTTTGGAGGACACAGCCAGGACGGAGAGGGAGTTTGCTCTGTCTGGACGGGGCCGGACTGTGTTTGGACTGACCACAACGCTGTCCGAGCCTGGACCTCGCCGTTCAGTCTTGCCGTCTGCCCTTCAAACGGAGCCGATCATCCCTGACAGCTCCGTGACGAGGAGCGTCCGCGTCCTTTGCGGGCGCAAGTTTCCCGTGTTTGAGTCCTCTCTCCCCCCGTCACGGTCCGCCAGCTCTGACGCCTCGAAAGATGCCGCCATTTTGAGGCGAGAGCGATGCGAATAGCCTCCCCTTAATTCAAGGGAGGTAATCATTCTGCGGGACGTGATAGCGTGGTCGATAGCCTCCCTTTGGAAAAGACTGGAGTCATTGATCGGATCCAAGGCGGCCCACCAGGGGGTCGGAAGCATTTTTCTCTCCTCGGTTGATAGGTTGTCGATAAATGTTTTGTTGATGATGAGGAGGGACAGGTTTTTACGTCGACATCAATTTGCCTAATTCGCGAGGAGCTTCCCCAAAATATTCCCTGTCTCCTCAACCGTCGATAACACTCCATTTTGAAAGAAATTTGTCTGTTTTTGCGCGGAGTCTGTAAATTCAAATCCCATGACTAAAATTCATCACACGTTCCGAGCTGAAAAACTGGACTGAGTAGACGATGTTTCACAAAGAGTGAGAGGGACACGGGATTGAATCTTCGAGAGAGACCCATCGATTTCTTGAGGCTTTTACTGCGGGACGTAAAGGTTGTATTACTCCCCAAAACGTTCCCGCTTCATCGTGCTCTACGTATGCTCCGACAACTCATGAATATTCACTGAGCTTCCGAGGCGCTAGTGACCGGCGTGCACTGAATGCACGTGGCGGGGCTTTCTGGCATTTTCACTTCCATGAACAGCTGCACCTCGGCGCCTCGTCTGTGTCGTCAGACCCATTGTGTTTTGTCATCAGAGTCGTCCGTCTCTCCACGGACAAATGTCACAGCACGGATAGCACGCCTCCGTCGAAGAGGCGTAAATAACCACGTGACTGGGGTGAACTTTGCAAATGTCATCCGGCCATGCGCGCCTAGACGATGAACTGAACAACAAAGGACGACATCTGATTATTTTGCCGTAACGGAAAAAAACAACCAAAAAAACTCACGCCACGTCATTCGTGGTGGCTTTCCAGTGAACGATCTACACAGAGTTATCCTCGCATCCTCGAGTGGCGCCCCCTAGCGTAGGGACTGGTGGCACTTCTCTTGGACAGCCGTACTGCCACCTACAATCCGCGCCACGGCCTGTGGTTGGATCAGAGGACCGTGCAAGATGTCGCACATGGAACGCATGCATCGCGTTTGAGAAAGACCTCTTCGCCAGTTGTGGAAAGCTTGCCCAGCTCCTCTGAAGTTTTCTTTGGTGGTTGTTGCAGTTGTTGTTGTTGTTGTTACTGTTGTTGTTGTTGTTGCGTATGGCACACAGGTTTTTGAATTCCACACCATCCTCTAAAACTGCAAATAGTCCATCGTAAGTTTGTATCTAGAACATTTTGGTAATACGTGTCCAACGAAAAGGACAGCAATCAAAATATGCATTCGACTAATGGACGAATGATATTCATCGGCACTTGATATTCGCTGACGACGTACACAGAGCATGGTTAAATGAAAGTGAAGTGATTGGCTTTTAAGAAATAAACAGGCTTCCCACAGTATCGATCGGCAGGAGGCGAGAGAAGTTTTATCCCAGACTCTTGTACTTTTGACATTCCTCGCACCTAGCGGACAGTGACCACCGCCAGATTCCATTCGCACCACCTCCCAGGCAAAAATTATTTGTCCGAGCTGGTTTGACCCGGAGGCACTGGTGGCCATCACGAATTGGATGCACTCGTCCATTGACCGCTCTAAGGACACCACTGAATTACCAGTTCCAATTCCTCTTCATTTCTGTCAAGGTTTTACGTCATCTTCAGACCAGACACAAGTGATGAAAAGTGCTGATGGATTAATAATGATTATAAACAGGAATTTCAAAGAATAATCATATATCCCCTGTTGTATTTTCTTCCACAGGTCAATTTCTCACAAAACGTGTAGACATCCTTCAGTCTAGGCTTCACTGCGGAGACAGGACCGTTGGACTGTTGACCAATGTCGTGACAATCCCATCAGTCATCTCTCGCACCACACCCTGTGTGTCTTGATAACCACTTTGAATCCTCTTGACTCACGTGAAGTTAATCCAAAACAAAAACAAAAAATGGGATTGTGACGAGACGAGATTGTGCCGCACGCTGTGCTATGTAATCAGGTACAAAGCGCCGTGAATGATCTGTGTTTAAAAAGAATAACAGTTTCTTCCAATACTACAATCTCGACACCATATACACGTCCTGTTCCTGGCCCGTCTGGTTCAAAATATTTCGTGCATAACTGTGGAAGCCACAATGTGCTCATCAAGTTGCTGATTTCGTGTTTGCCAGGCACGGACAGGGCGAGTTGACTGATGCAGTTGTCTTCTTGTCAAGCAGAAAACTTTTGTCCTCGCAAGAGTTTCTCCTCTCAGAGAATTGTCATCCGTCTTCATCGCCATTAATCTCGCATCTTGGTCAAATTATCATTTCACGAAACAGACACAAAATCCCAACTCCGCCTCTACCGGGACAAGACCGTGAAACCGAAAGCCCAGTTGGTGGTAATCAATAAAACACGGGCGTTGTGAAAAGGCAACACGACTCATCCAAGACCTTCGAGGACGCGAGGAATTGCTGTTACTGCAATTTGCAGTGGGCGGGAAGCCAGACCGCCACCCGGATTAATTATTCAAGGACCGGGGTTGGTTTGCGGCGTCCCACAGTCTCTGTCTGTGGACTTGCTCTCCTCTTCACCTTCGCCTTCACCCGTCTCTCGGGCGTCAAGGCCGTTACAGGTGGCTGCCTCCCTCCCTGCCGTGGGCACCGAGTCGCGTCCCAAGCCACGTGGGAGTACCAGAATAGAACATCGTGCTATTGGCATCCCGGCACCGAGAGTGGATTGTGAGAGTGAATGAATGAATGAATGGCAGAGTGGACGAATGAGAGAATGAGAGTTCCATGGGTCTAAAATTCGTTTCTGCGTCACCTTTATTTTGATGGTACGCGCCTTCGGAAAAAGTCGCGTGGAAAAATAAATGAGAGTGCTGTTGGCAGTCTTTTCCTGTCTGGGCATCGAAAACCTCTGGATAACTGCTGGTCTTTGATGTTCCATCGTTCGCAAGGGAAGGCGCCCCTTGTGTGCCCCGCAATTGCCGGGCTATCTCGGTGTTCATTGAGGCGTGCCAGAGCCCGGATGTGTTCTCCGCCACGGATGCAGCAACACTGAAAATACACCCTTGATCTCTGAATACGCCAGCGTCTTCATAGTCTACCGATTGGAAATTTGTTGGGTTTCATCGTATTCTTCACCAGAATTAAAAGAGAAAAATCACAAGATCCTTCATCAGACGGAAGTAAAAGAGCTTTAGAGTGTTACTGTGGTTTATTTTCTTTCTCTGTGAAGAATTAAGCATTGCAAAGCATTCGCCAGACGAACTTTGCAAACGCTGCCACAGCAGATAGAGAGCCACAGAGTGGGTCCGTACTCCCAGAAGGGAGGCTTGTCCGCTGATTAAAGCATCGCGTCGAGGGGAATGTTAGTTTGATGAACTTGCGACAGTCTGTCCAGGGCTGACTGCACCGGAAGCCTAGCGGAATTGTCTTGGGAGGAAGCGGAAACGTCTTTGCTGTGCGATTGAAGTGACTTCTGGGAAATCGCTGTATGGGCAGACAGATCGCTGTCCCTCCTCGAGGGCTAACCGACTGAAAGTTAATCATTTCCTTTCTTTTTCTTTCTTTCTTTCGTATCGGTCTTTTACTCATTTCGCTGAGCTCACTTCAAGGGAAGCGATTACAGCCATTTCCCTCCGTACTAATCCCTTCTCAGAACTTCCCTCTTCTTTGATTCTGCCGTCGTAATTCACCCACTATTTAAAATTTCCCTCGCCCGTTCAGTTGTCTCCCTTCCTCATCACCCCCCACCCCCCTCCCCTCCCCTCACCGAACCAGAAGCCACCCATTCCACCCTCCTCTCCCTCTTTACCCCGGAAAGCTGACAGAACTTGACTCCAGCCTTCTCACCGCCTGCAAGACCAGCCACGTTTTGCCCGCACGGTGAGCCCCAAGGACGCAGAGCTCAGAAAACTTTGATTGTTGTGCATTATTTAAAGAAGCCCAGGTGTCTCGGGAAGCAGGAGGCGTGTGGTTTGAACTGGAAACAGACAGCAGGCACGCCGTCACACCTCACAGTGTGGCTGTCTCTGCATGGCTTCACACCAAGGCGGACGGAGTTAACCCTCCAGGTGTCCTGTGCCTGACTGCTGCCTTCGTCGGAATTATCTCCCTTGCACCTGATTTTCATCCGGAATAGACATCAGTTTGGGGTTGACGCTCTGCCCCCTTACACCCCCCCCCCCCCATCCATGTTCCCTTACATCCCCTCTCCATCTACCTTCTCCATCTACCTCCTCCACACCCTTCGTTCATTTTAACTCTCCTACCTTCCTTCATTTCTCACTTTTCCTTATTCATACATTTGCCTGTCTGTGTGCTTGTAGGTATCAGTCCGTGACTCCGCCTCTCCGTCTTCTATCTTTCACCCCTTTTCTATCCCAGTTTACAAACGTAGACACACACACATACACACACACACACACACACACACACACACACACACACACACACACACACACATACACACACACACTTTCACACACACAAACACACATACGTGAACGCACATACACACGTGCGCGCGCGCGCCCGCACTCATACACAGACACAGACACACACACTCACTCACTCACTCACTCACTCACTCACTCACTCACTCACTCACTCACTCACTCACTCACTCACTCACTCACTCACTCACTCACTCACACTCACTCACTCACTTGCTCACTCGCTCACTCACTCACTCGCTCGCTCGCTCGCTCGCTCACTCACTCATTCACTCACTCACTCACTCACTCACTCACTCACGCGCTCGCTCGCTCGCTCACTCACTCACACACATACACACACATACACGCACGCACACACTCAAGTCTTCCCCTCTAAACCACTACTCGTTCATCCCACCATCCCACAGCTGGCCTTGAAATTGAATTACCTCCCCTTTCGTCACAGAGGTGCCACAGTTGCTTGATTAGGAAGGCACTGTAACGCAATCAGGCCTCATTTGCATACGCTCATCTCACACCCCTCTGCTCTCACGTGTCTGCCGAGTGCTCACAGTTCCCCATCAGGTGAACTCTGAACTTGACTTTGAGCACTGTCGGGAAATCAACCTTGTTCTCGCTTATGCATTCTCCTCGCTCCCCATCCGGTAAATTTTGAGCTTGGCTTTGAACAGCTTGATTTTTACACGTTTTTGACATTTCATTCGGTCAATACTTTTTTAAATACACATTTCTCACAGTTTTTAATTCTCTCTCTCTCTGTCTCTCTCTGTCTCTCTCTCTCTCTGTCTCTCTCTGTCTCTCTCTCTCTCTCACTCTCTCTCTCTCTCTCTCTCTCTCTCTATCTCTCTCTCTCTCATTCTCTCCCCTTTTCACCCCCAATCTTCGCCGTATTTCTACCAGTGTTGCCCTTTTCCTAAGATCCCAGCACTCCTTGCAGACACTGGAGAGGGGCTGACAGCTCGTTAGCGTGTTTCAATACCATCCCCCTTGCCTCAATCGTCCCTGTCACCTCCACCCGTAATTGCATCCTGTCTGTGCATCGCCTTGTAGCTGCCTCCTTTGGTTCTCTGGACAACTTTTGTCTTCTCTGCCCTTGCCTTCGCCTTTTCCCTTGTCCCCACCCTTACCTCCTTCTCTCCCCCCCCCCCCCCCTTTGTCATCTCCTCACCCCCCCCCCCCCCCCCCACCCCTGTCATCTCCCCACCTCGTCATCTCCCCACCCCCTGCTATCTTCCCACCCACCTGTCATCTCTTCACCCCTCTGTCTTATCCCCACCCCCTTCTCCTCCCCATTATCATTCTCCCCACCCCCCTTTCCCCACTTCCCTTCTCCTCTCCACCCCCTGTCATATCACCCCTTCTCCTCCCAATCTTCCTCCCCCCTGCTCCTCCCCCCTCCCCCCCCCCTCGTCTTCTCCCCACCCCTTCTTCTCCTCACCCCCCCTTCTCGTCCCCACCTCCCTTCTCCTCCCCACCTCCTGTTATATATCCACTCCCCTGTACTCTCCCCATACCCCTTCTCCTCCCCACCTCTCTTCTCCCCACCCCCTTCTTCTCCCCACCCTCCTGTCTTCTCCCCACCCCCTTCTCTCCCTCATCTTCTTCTCCTCCTCACCCCCCCCCCCCTTCTCCTCCCCGCCTCTCCTCTCTCCT
>JAWQFJ010019025.1:5000-7500 GCA_034096865.1 Theodoxus fluviatilis
TGTCGCCGATGTTGTCGAATTTATGGTAATGGTGGTGCTGGTGATGGCGGTGGTACCGATGGCGAGGGTGGTGGTGGTGGTGGCGATGGTGATGGTGGTTGTGGTGATGGTACCGATTGCGAGGGTGGTGGTGGCGATGGCAATGGTGATGGTGGTGGTGGCGGTAGTAGGGTGGTGGTGGCAATGGTGATGGTGATGTTGGTGGTAGCGGTGGTGGTGGCGGTAGTAAGGTGGTGGTGGTGATGGCAATGGTGGTGGTGGTGGTGGCGATGGCGATGGCGATGGTGGTGGTGGTGGTGGTGGTACCGATAGCGAGGGTGGTGGTGGCGATGGCAATGGTGATGGTGGTGGTGGTGGCGGTGGTAGGATGGTGGCGGCGATGGCAATGGTGATGGTGGTGGAGGCGGTAGTAGGGTGGTGGTGGCAATGGTGATGGTGATGTTGGTGGTCGCGGTGGTGGTGGCGGTAGTAAGGTGGTGGTGGCGATGACAATGGTGATGGTGATGGTGATGGTGGTGGTGGTGGTAGTAGGGTGGTGGTGGCGAAGGCAATGGTGATGGTGGAGATGGTAGTAGGGTGGTGGTGGCGATGGCAATGGTGATGGTGATGGTGGTGGTGGTGGCGGTAGTAGGGTGGTGGTGGCAATGGCAATGGTAAGGGTGGTGGTGGCGGTGGTTGTGGGTAGTAGGGTGGTGGTGGCGATGGCAATGGTGATGGTGGCGGTGGAGATGGTAGTGGTGGTAGTAGGGTGGTGGTGGCAATGGCAATGGTAAGGGTGGTGGTAGTAGGGTGGTGGTGATGGTGCTGTGGTGGTGGTGGTAATTAATGGTGATGGTAATAGTGCTGTGATTATAGTGCTGCAATGACGATGGTGGTTGATGGTGCTGTGGTGGTGGTAATAATGGTGGTTGTTGTGACGATGTAGCCAAGGCGATGGTGGCGGTGATGGTGGCAGCGGTGATGGTGGTGATGGTTGTGGCAGCATTGCAGGTGGTAGTGGCGGTGGTGGTGATGGCGGCGATGGTGATGGCGGTAATATGGTGATGGTGGTGCTGTGGTGGTGGTGGTAATAATGATAGTGCTTTGGTGGCAATGGTGGTGGTGATAGTGGTGTGCTTGCGGTGATGGTGATGGTGGTGGTGGTGAAGGTTGTGGCGATGGTGTTGTGACAGTGATGATAGTGGTGGCAATGGCAATGGTGACGGTAGAGGTGGCGGTGATGGTGGTGCCGGTGATGGCCGTGGTGTTGGTGGTGGTAGTGATGGTGGTGGTGATGATGACGGCGGTGGTGGTGGTGGTGGTAGTGGCAGTGGCGGCGGTGGCGATGGTAGTGGTGATGACTGTTGTGGCGATGGTGTTGTGACAGTGGTGGTGGTGCTGACGGTATAGTTGTGGCGGTTGTTGAGGTGATGTTGGTGGCGATGATGGTGGTGATGGCGGTGGTTGTGGCGGCAGTGATGATCGAGGTGGTGGTGGTGATGGTGATGGTGGTGGTGGCGGTGGTGGTGGTGGCGGCGGTGGATGTGGCGGTGATGGCAGTGGGGGCGGCGGCAGTGGTGGTGCCTGTTGCTGCTGCTGTTACTGCTGACCGCAGTGAAGTGGTTCACCCATTTTTCTTGTTCTTGTTGTCCTCTGGTTAAACCTAGTGTTTCGTCAGTCAATTATTATGGCAGGGAAACTCCTCAAAAAACGACAGTATAAGGCCAAAGGGCTTTAGACCAAGTGACAAACTAAGTACAAGGCAAATGAATTGGAGGTGATAATAGTCCACGAACCTTCATAGCGTTCTGGAATTCACGACAGTAATAATACTATTAATCTATGCGGGCTAGTGCGCGTGCGTGCGAGCGTGTGTGTATGTGTGTGTGTGTATGTGTGTGTGTGTGTGTGTGTGTGTGTGTGTGTGTGTGTGTGCGCGCGCGTTCGTCCGTCCGTCCTCCGGTACGTATATCGGTCTGTCTGTCAATGTGTCCGTTTGTCTGTCTTTCTCTCTGTCTGGTCTGTCTGTCTGTCTCTCTGTCTGGTCTGTCTGTCTGTGTCTGTCTTTCTCTGTTTCTGTCTGTCTGTCTGTCTGTCTGTCTGTCTGTCTGTCTGTCTGTCTGTCTGTCTGTCTGTCTGTCTGTCTGTCTGTCTGTCTGTCTCTCTCTCTCTCTCTCTCTCTCTGTATGCGTGTATATATATATATATATATATATATATATATATATATATATATATATATATATGCCTCTGTGTGTGTCCGTGTGTATGCGACAGTGTTAGGCCCATTACATCCTCTCCTTAGCCACTGAGTGCATCCTGTTTTTCACTGTGACACGGAGTACAGGTCAAGAAGACTCCATTCTCTTGACCGAGCTCTCCGACCAGGATGCAAGCTTCTTTGTGCGTCCCTGCAAGCTAACGAGTCACAACCCAACAAGGTGACGCAAGCTGTAAATATGGACCGAGCAGTTTCCGTAACAAAGTTCCGTGAACTGCCAGAGTGCACCTAGATTTGCAT
>JAWQFJ010019025.1:10000-37500 GCA_034096865.1 Theodoxus fluviatilis
CAGACAGACAGACAGACAGACAGACAGACAGACACACACACACACACATACACACACGCGCGCGCACGCGCGCACGCACACACACACACACACACACACAGGACAGACAGGACAGACAGGACAGACAGGACAGACAGGACGGACGGACGGACGGACGGACGGACGGACAGACAGACTGACACACAAACAGACACGCAGACAGACATGCAGACAGATATGCAGACACACACATAAACACACAGAGACGGACAGACAGGCAAAGCCATTGGCAAATGGACGTAAACTGCCCACATTTGCGCGTATACACACACACACACATACACACACACATGCACATACACACACATGCACACACACACACGCACGTACGCACACACACACACACACACACACGCGCGCGCGCGCGCGCAAACACACACAGAGAGAGAGAGAGAGAGAGAGAGAGGTAGAGAGAGAGAGGTAGAGAGAGAGGGAGGGAGGGAGAGAGAGATATAGAGAGAGAAGGAGAGAGACAGAGAGAAGCGGGCGTTGATTCATTCCACCAACAGCTTCGAAGACAGATTTATAGACAAGTATACAGACATTGACACAGACATAGAGATGCAGACTCACAGACACGAAGACTACTTATCTTTTCGAATTTCTAAGGAGCAAGCTCATAAACAAATAGATTATGTACGCATAAAACTACATAAGTAGTGTACATACCAGGGAATAGAACTGCAGGAAGAATAGCCAGCCCAAATGATACTGAATGGGCAGGCAGGCGACATGAGCGTAAAGCTGCAAACAATTGCGCAGCAAAGTGTTAAGGAGTAACTGGACACGTGTTCTCTGTGGTCAGAGAATCTTCGCTTCAGTTTTATCACAGGTCTATCAATAACGCCTCAGACGTAAATGACGACAACGACTTTCACCGCGACATTTCAGATCACAAGTTCTGGACGATTTTGTTGAACACACGATAAAACATTCTTATAAAAGGTATGTAATAAGTATAGAAGTTCACACCACATTATTCTTAAAGACATGTGCCCTAACTTCGACCTTTTATTTTAGAATCATAAGGTATTAACTGGACCTAGAAATGAAGGAATATTGATATGAAGTATTATTTGTTGCTTGCGTTGTTCGACACGTCTTTAATTGATGCAGACAGGGTGTGACTGAAAAACTCAAACTTCCCATGATATAAAATAGCATTCATTAGTGACCTTTCAGAAATACACCACCTCCACGTCCGAGTCAGTTTGTAAACGCATCGAGGCAAAAAAGAGTATCTATATAGCAGCAGGCTGCCTTTTTTTTCCTTCAAAGGCGTCGGGTGTGGTTGGAGCTGCAATCAACGCAACAAGGTCACTGTCAAGCCTTGATGGGGGCCGCCCACGTGACAAGACGCTGGAAAATTGGGGCTTCTGCGTTTTAGAGATGGCCGCGTCCTGCCCACATTTCCGAGTTCAAGGCATCCCTCGACACTTGATCTCAAGGCCAGCTGAAATGGACCCCAATAAAACTGGCCTCCGAATCTTTCTTCCACCGGCATTTGCATCTTTGTTGGAGTCTCGCCCAGGGCAGGTGCGGCTGAAGACGTACGGTTCGCCACCTTTCTTACGGAACACAGGCGATGAATCATATCAATCCTTTAAAAATCCATCCAGAAGCTTCCTCTTTCCCACCTTCAGTCTACCCCCCACCCCCATCCTCACACCCCATCCCCACTCCCACCTCTTCCCCATCCTTTTTAATAGCTATTAAAAAATGTGTTCTCTTCACGTTCATCATGGTGCAGACCTAGGTGAAAAGGGGGCTTGCTTTTCATTGTCACCAGAAAAAGTTGTTCCAATTGTCAGAATGGAACACAGACTGCAAGCAGATAAGAGCCCATTGTTGAAATGAATTATAAGCAAAATGTGTATGGGCTCAGTGTAAGACCAGGTTAAGGTTTTTTGTGGACAGTGACTTGGAGGAGGAGGAGGAGGAGGAGGAGGAGGAGGAGGAGGAGGAGGAGGAGGAGGAGGAGGAGGAGGGGGAGGAGGAGGGGGAGGGGGAGGAGGAGGAGGAGGAGGAGGAGGAGGAGGAGGAGGGGGAGGGGGAGGAGGAGAAGGAGGAAGAGGAGGAGGAGGAGGAGAGCGGTAGTGGTGGTGGCTGCTGGGTTGGAAATGGTCGCAGCAAAGCAGTGTATGTGTTTCCATTTTGGCCTCACATTGGACACTGCTGCTTGTGTGCATTATTCTATCAGCATAGAGAGAAACTAAAGGAAGAAGGATGCCATGCATGATACAAGCCCTTGCACAAGTCAGCTGAAGATTCTTTATTTTCATCAAGTGCACTGTTACAGCGTCCTGATCAGTAACTTACTGCGCAAAGAAAACTCTAAAGATATCCGTAAGTTGTTACAATTATCTCACTACACTGAAAGCTCCGTCATCCATATATATTCTTTTGCCGACATATTCGAGATCTATTCGCCGCATTTGAGCAAGTGAAAAGAAAAAGATTTCGCGAACTCAATGCGCTTCATTTCTCCACTACCCAGCAAAAAGAATGTCTTATTTCGACAGCCCGAGAAAGCGCTAATTGTATTTTGATGTCGTAGCACGCAGCACGTGATGCTCGGCGCTTAGCGCACGTCATTCTTATGCAAATGAGTGCCCGCACCTGCGCTTTGTGGTTATGACCTGAGGCGTTTAGCGCAAGCATTAAAATTTCGACATCCTGTTTGAGTCAGTGCTCCAGCGAACTACTGCGAGCATGTATAGATGAAACGCAGTATTAAAATGAAAAAAAAATCATTGAAAGCTTGCTTCACAGTCTTCTGAACTCTGCACGGGACATTTCCCAAATAATAATTTATTCCGTCGTCAAAAACGGGGGCTTCCGTTGCGCGATAGTGAGGCCGGTGTTTTTGCCACGGGTGCATGAACTGCATCAGTGACATACAATCACGACTCTAGAACGGATGTCACGTGACTTCCTGCTTCTTCTAAAGGAAAACATCGTCGTCAAGATAACACACGCCTCTACGGGCAAATGCAGATGAATGGGGTCGACAATTGATCTAGGCCTGAATGGAAAGGAACCTTTTCCAAACGAAATCATGCCTATCGACGTACAGAGGGTGTCCTTTTTTCCCTACTGCGCAGAGCTGTCCCTGTCATGGGAATACAGGGAGAACGGAGGAGAGGGACAGAGGCGAAGAGGCGCGACTTTTCCGCATGCCCGAGTTCATAGCATCCTCCTCCATCGCGGATTTTTCCAGAGCTGGCCCAGATTGGTCACAGGCCCGCAACTCTGAATATCGGGGCCCCCATCCCTAATCTGGAAAAGGTATTGCTTTCTCCAAGGCTATTGTGCCAGCCGATACTGATACAAACATCCCAGGCCGTCCTCCTCCTTAGAAATCCTACTGGGCCAGGACCCGCCCTCCCAGCAATGGCCGGGGAAGTCTTGCACATTTCAGAGTCATTGACAACTTTTGTGGGGCGAAACCCAAAGCGGGGAGCTAGGTGATTTATTGCCGCCCTCCATGCCGCGACAGAGAGCGACGGTGTCTCGCCTTTCGATGGACGTTTCACTCCATAGCCTTGCATCGGCAATCCTACCCCAGTCTGTCCTCCCCCACCCCATTAACGCTCTCTGATATTCCCCTACTTTAACCACAGCCTAGGTGAGAGAGAGAGAGAGAGAGAGAGAGAGAGAGAGAGAGAGAGAGAGAGAGAGAGGGAGGGGGGAGTAGAGCTTTCTAGATATGGTCATTCAGGGCTCAGTCAGGCTCTTCCCTCTAATCCGGAGATGTTTCTCCAACCATCTCCATCGTAAGCTTGCTTTCAAGGACTCGCTAGGATCACGTTGCAAGACCCAGGGTTTACTGCTTATTGTCATGCAGGGAGATGTACCAGGAACAACTCCATGCTCGTCCTTCTGAAGGAGAGGATGTGCAACCCAACTCCTCCACGTTCTCCAACCATCCATTACTGTAAATCTAGATAGACCCCCGTGGTCAGCTAAACACCACCTTGGTAGGGAGTGGGATACCTCCACGCTTACACCCGGCAATAACACCATACAGTTCCGAATCTTCAAAAGTCTGCACCCCTTTCCCCATCCCCTTAGCTGCCACGTGTTGATGTTGCGTGACCTTCGCTCCTAAGCATGCGTTTGTCTGCTTGAAACTGATCACATTTAATCTCTGTATTGCTTTTGAAGACGCTCCCTTTTTTTTCTTGCCTATCCACTTGAAAGAGAACACAGTCGGCTCTAAGCCTCAAAGTTGAGGACTCGCCTATTTTGATCACTATCCATTTCGTGTCGAAGTCTAAGAATACCAAACCATTTCGGCCGTGAATAAATCCACCAGAAAAATTCATGTGTATCAAGTTTCCTCTGGAAGAGTTAAAATCAAAATCATGTCTTGTGGAGCTTAAGAGACTAAAAGAATGCTATTTCACTTATTCCACGTTCTGCAAACTAAATCACAATCTCATTCCTAGAGAGAAGAGATAAAAACATTGCAAGACGTTTCACGATAAAGCACAGATGAAGTGGCAACTAGACAAGTTATGGGATTGAAAAGGCAGCAGGACAGAGGAGACAGAACAAGGAAATGCTTTCATGGGCTGTGGGATTGTCGACCAGGTGGGATGCCTAGATTCAGTCGTAGGACCCCCACGGAGCGCTGGTGACAAACTGAATATTGATTGAAGTGCTCGATGTATGTACGGAACAATACATTCGCGCTTACAAAACAAGGATAGAATAAATCTCTGAAGACTGGAATGGGTAACTATTGCATACCATGTACCCCAAGAGTCGACTTCATGCAATGAGCAAGAAACTCAATGATACTGGCACAAGAAAGGCAGTAAGTCACTTCGGAGCATGCGCAGTAACTGTTTTGTCAGCCAGGAGACAAGTATTCGTTTTTCAAGCAATGCGGAGACAAAACAAATATTGATCACAAAGATCACTGGGAGGTGTTGGAATCACTGGTTTAGAATAGAAACAAACGTTTCGGGTGGAGCCTTCTTTAGTTTGGCAAGCAGCAAGTTTGAAGATGAATAAAATTCATAGGCAACAGTCGTACAAAAGAGGTAGCAATGATTGTGCTGTGGGGCTGACGAAGCTGCTAGATGATCACATTGCATATGCATTTCTGCTTACAGTGGTCCATACTTGTTAAGTTATTGCTGCTATGCTGCTTAATGTAGGAGCAAACGGTAAGAAGAAAAGAAGACTAAACATCACTCTTTCATTTGGGTGTGTGGTGGTGGAATGAGGTATCACCCATCACGGCAGCTAGCTGCGCATGTCAGACTCTTCAGTGCGACTTGTAACTCTGCTGCTCTTTCGACTTCATGCCTTGAACTCAATGAAAAATCATCCATTTACATACGGAGTAGAGGATGCCTGTCTGGTCACTGACAAAATGAGCGGGAAACTAGTACGACGTGAATTTTTCCAATTTCATTTTAAACCGTCAGAAAACGGTTCCCTTGGTGAAGCAGACTCATTTCCACCAGTTGGTCAAGACAGACCGTCCCATAATAGTCATTTCATTGAGTGGAGTAACGCCGATTCTAAATAAAGATAGTAAAGTGTTTGTACTATCATGCAACATATGTTTGTGGTCCCTCGGCAAGTTTGCTGATTCTGTTACAATGGAAGAGCACTATGGATTTATCAGTGTAGGAAATTACAACTAAACTTGATTAAACATGCATTCCAAAACCTTTTTTTAAATATAAAGATAACTCAATGGTCATATATTTAAAATGAACCAATATCGACAACCCCCCCCCCCCTTCCCGATTCCCTCCTAAGCAAACATATTATCAAGGCTTTCTATACATGTGATCTGCCCCGCCCTCTGGCAACAAACTCGTATTTTTTATTTCGACTTAGGATCTCATCGCACGCCGGGAGAAACATTAGACATCTGTCGTAGCAACTGGAAAGTGAAGCAAATGCTGGGTGAACCTCCAGGCCGAATCAAGCGAAGGCCATTCCACACAAAGACGCCCTCCATCATCCTTGGCCGTACCTCTGCATGGCAAGGCACTGAAGCAGTGGACTGTAGCCAAGCAGTCGAGCGGGGATGCTAAAGAGAGGAAAAGAAGGGTAATAATTTGCTTCAATCTTGGCGCCTCGGGCCGACGAGTGTGGGAGAGCTGAAGAGAAATGAATGGAGGGAAGGCGACAGAAGCAGCCCCGACCTTGCATTAACACTCGTTTCCTCTTTATGCTGGCGCGAAAGCTAGTGAGCCTAAATTGAAACTTATGTGCCTGCATTGTGAACACGTCCTCAGTGTCGCCAAGGTGGGAAGCTCATGGCTGGCTGGTTCTGACACAGCTAGCCCAGAGATTGGCTCCCCCCAGGGATCTTTCCACAGCCGCTGTGGGTTTTGACGCCGGCGTCCCCAAGTCCCCCTCTTCCCCCTCAAAGGTCTTCCGAGTTTCAATCATATGGTGGCTCTTAAGCTGGTAGATTTTGCGTGGAGCTTTGATGGCGGTTATAGGTTGTGTCAGGTTCCCCATTTTCATGCATTGACCGTGCTAACTAGAGTAGAAAGGCCCAAACGTCGCAGATCCAATGAATAACATATCATGATCAGTGTCCAATAGACCAACCTGCAAAAATCTGGCTGATCAGTGCAGCGTGAAATTTAAAACTTCGTAATTGAAAGAAAGCGTCATCTCGCTGTAGAATTTGCTGAAATTGTCTACAAATTGTCAACTTAAATATAAAGATCGATAATTCAGGCAGTCCGCTACGTTCCTTTGTATCACACTATTTAATTGCAGATATGCTCATATACAGTTGACCAATACTTAAATCTTGACAGGACACCTCTACACTAACTGTTGACGAGTGCATGCGTGTTTGCCCCCACTTTGTGTGTGTGTGTGTGTGTGTGTGTGTGTACGCGCACACGCCTGTATATATGTGTGTTTACATGCTCGTGTCTGTGCACGTGTAAGTGTAAGCTTATGTGTGTGTGAATAGAGAGAGAAAGAGAGAGAGAGAGAGAGAGAGAGAGAGAGAGAGAGAGAGAGAGAGAGAGAGAGAGAGAGAGTTTGTGCGTGCATCAACAAAATACCTTCAAATAGAAACTAAGGGTTTAAACACGTGTAATAGCAATTGTTGTGGTTGAAGACAAAGTCAAACAGTGCTGCCTATACAAAACAGACACTGGTTAGTTTTGCAGTGATGAGTCTTAGTCCCGCAGAGTGACGACCAAATAGTACTTGCTAAAGCGCCATGACTCGCAAACACAGGTTTTACACTGAACATCATCTGGTGGATAAACGATGACAATTGCTTTCATCGTCATTTGGACCACCATACAGAGGCACTATGAATTGCCTTGTCCACCACCGAAACAAAAAGTCAGAATGGACAATGTTCACCAAGGTGAGACACTGTCAACGAGCAGAAAGAATACAATCAGTCGGAAGCATTGTCACGACTCATCTTTTGTACCGTTGTCAGTCCGACCCCGGCTAACCCTCCCCCTTTTTGTGAACGAGCAGAAAGAAAATGATTGGAAGGCAAACATGGCATAAAAGGGAAACCATTCCAGATGAATTCAAAATATGATAGCAAACTTGTGTTGCGATCCGGCAAAAATTATGTCGCACTTTCCTCCTTCCTCAGAGCTGATGGGAGTTGCAGCCAGCGCGAGGGCAGCAACAACCAAGATGAATATGAGAACTATGAGAACGCAGTCTGACTGATGCTGAAAGTCTGCAAAGCACGTTCCTTCTCGGCACGTTTACTTGTAGCGCTGCCGTGAAAAGGAGAAACTACCCAGAGCTTCTCTTCGTTCCCGGATGACCCGTTGCGTGCGTGAAAAGGATTCAATGCGATAGCGATTGAAAAATGCCGTTCTTTTTGAGAGAAATAAAAAGTGTTTCTGCGTCAAGGACTGCATTGACTATAGATAGCATCTGAGTGACGATGTGGTGGAAAGTTCATGAAGCAAGAAGGATGTACTTTTGCCCCAATGTGGCGCCATGTATGCACGACCTCAGTTCGCAACAGAACTTCAAGCTTGCAGATGTTGACGAGTGTACACAAATAGAAGGTATACAGATAAAAAATGAAATGGATAGTCTTCAGGAAGGGCGGAGAACAGCTACGTCGACAGGAGAGATGTATGGATATACCAGGTCCAAATTACTAGACTGCCGACAAGCGAAGATAGATGCAAAGAATTAGTTCAGACAGAAAAATGCCACAAAAAAGACCATGAACAAGGTAGCAGGCAGGTTGGCAAGAGAAACGCGACAAGACTTCCGAGACGCTTTCCTTCTACAGCGATATAAACATGGAAATCGCCCACGTTAATGAGTACAGAGGGTTGAGCGGGTGCGGAGGGCGCCATTTCTGCCACTTTACACTTCTAGTAGACAGAAGAGCTATCTGAAAAGGGGAATAACTGCCAATGCCTGGTAGAGTGCTAGAGCAGGTCTCCATACTCAGTGTCCGCCCTCTCTCATCTTATCTTCAGCCACACCCCTGCCTCTTCATAGCGTCCAGCAACCTTCCTCACTTTGCCTCCTCATCTCTCTATCCCTCCTCCTTTCTACCCCTCCTCCTTTCTGCATCCTCCTCCTGCGCCAGACTCTGCAACCAACAGCGGAGCCACCTTGCGTGACTGAGGCATCTCCACGATAACTTCTGTCGACTGTTTGTTGGGCGAATGTGTCAGGTCGGATAGAGGGCTGACACCGGTAAATAGTTCCGATACGCCTTTCACGTACCTGGGCCGTGTTTCGATAGGCAGCTACAGCCTACCTGGCAAATCTCTGCTGGTGGTCTGTCTCTGGATAGATACTGATATGTGAGAAGGTCCTCTCTCTCTTTCTCTCTCTCTCTCTCTCTCTCTCTCTCTCTCTGCCTATCTGTCTGTCTGTCTGTCTGTCTGTCTGTCTGTCTGTCTGTCTGTCTGTCTGTCTGTCTGTCTGTCTGTCTGTCTGTCTGTCTGTCTGTCTGTCTCTCTCTCTGTCTGTCTGTCTGTCTGTCTGTATGTCTGTCTGTCTGTCTGTCTGTCTGTCTGTCTGTCTCTGTCTGTCTGTCTCTCTCTCTCTCTCTCTCTCTCCCTCTCAAACACACACACACACACACAGAGAGAGAGAGAGAGAGGGAGAGAGAGAGAGAGAGAGAGAGAGAGAGAAACTGTCCATATATGAATAATAAAAAATATATAAGTGAGCCCAAGAACAGCCGATGCGTTAGATTATGCGGAGACGCGACGGTAAATTCTGAACATCAGTGCATACTGGTTCTGGTTGAAAGTACTTAAAATGGAAGAAAGACGATCCCCACGTATGCTGTATTGATATCTGTTGCATTCTATTGAGAACAATGACTGGGCGTCAATGATCAAACATATTCTCATAAAGTTTGGCATGACAGATGTCTGGACATTACAGACAATTGCCAATGAAGGTGAATTTTTTAAAAGAGTATATAGAATGTCTCATAGCAGAGTTGACACGCCAGTGGGGGCAACATTTATGCACAAGCTTACGCTACATTTCATGTATATTGAAAGATTTCAAGCGTATTTGGGGAGCAGAAAGGTATATTTTAGTGCTGGACCAAAAAAGTATTTACATGTATAACATGGTCAGATTCAGATTGAGATTCAACGATCTGCACATTTATAAGAAGAGATATTGTCAAGATGGCTTTGATACCTTGTTTCCCAACTGAAGAGAAAGAGATGAAAATGGAAGATTGTCTGCAGCATTGCCCAGCTCTGTATGACTGACTGGTCAAGTACATTGTACCACTTGTCAAAGGTTAAAGCGAACCTTTTGTACATCTATTCGTGGACAGTGATACCAGTGTGGTAAAGGGGGGCGCCATTTACCTTTATCGTGCATTTAAGAGAAGAAAGGAAGTACTGTCTTTAGATTTGGAAAACAAGATAGCAGAACTCACTAAATAAGAGCATCAATAACAGCTCTCATCGTATTGTCACTTGAGATCACTTGTTCATACCTAAGGAAATAATTTTACCTCATACGCATTGATGCAACATGATATTGTATACTTAACATTATAATGGACCGCAGGCCTAGACAACAAACCAGCTCGTTGGTTCATTCGTTTTTTCTATTACAAGCAGTTAAAAGGTTTAGAAATGTCTGTATTTGATTTTTGATTGGGAAGTCAACCAACGTTACAGCCACAACGAAATGAGTCACTTCACAAGTTCATTCAGCAGCGTGACTGAAGACAAAATGCATTTTCTGTTCAATTCAACTGAGTTGCATGCAGTAAACTTAGAGATCAGCACATTATGATTCATATGCATCCAAGTCTGACAAGACATTGTTTTCTAAATTTAAAAAGATTTTAAATTCCCGGACAATTGGAGGGTGCATACTGAAAGGAATGGGATGCACACAGCACATACAGCTGATTCGTTTCCTTCCTTTATGAGTGAGTTTGACTTGCAGCTCGTACGTGTTAGACGTGAGCAAAAATTACAACAAATACATACATATTGATATGTCGATGAACTGAAGGTGCGACGATTATTTTCTAAACAGAAATATGATGTTCAACATATCATCTACGAAAGATATCTAGCATGTCATGTTTATTGAATTTGCACAGTCAGGCTTGTACAATAGTCTGGCCTGCTCTCCTCTAATCCTAGTATCAAACCTGCACGCTGCAGTCTATTTTTCTCTCTCGTTATCGCGGTCACACGTTCATGGGCGCTAATCTTCCATTCTACACCTATCCAAGCATCCCGCCATCTTATCTGAGACCTCGCGTATATCAGGAGAGGGGCCGTCCCGCTGAAGCAGTGCGAAGAAAGTTCCAAGTACCGCAATACGTCTTGTCGCCACAGTGGAGGAAGCTATCTTTTCGGAGCTAGAGGGCTTGGCGTTACTTTCCCATGTCTGTCTTCTCTCTCCCTCTCCGCTCCCTTCTGTTCGCCCTGACCTACTAGATGTTCTCAGAGAGACGCGCACACTTGGAGAGACAGAGAGAGGGAGGTAGAGAGCCAGACTGATTCACGGTCTAATGCCAAGAGTAAACTGGGGGCAGTTTGTCTTGGGACTCGGGTCTAGAATTACATGCAGATCACACAGGTGGCCACTGTGGGGAAGGTGTTGTGAAGACGCGCTGCGTGTCAGGGACGGCAAGAGAGAGCCCGTGGGGGTCTAACACCTCTCTAGGAGGATCATTCTGCCGGAAGGTGATATCGCTGCTCTGGGAACAATGGCATTTGGAGGCTGAATGGAGAGGGGGAATAGCTGAGCCTTTAACGGCCCTTCTTCAGCGGCAGGGGGGTTCGAAAGTAGTTGCACAAACGGCTGTGAGCAACGATCTCAATGGAACTTCCGGAGCTCTAGGGTTTAAGTACTTGTAGGGAGAGGTAGGTAGGTCGTCGATAATGATTTTTCGTGCAGATCACAAAGTCGTGTGAGCATGTACTCCTACAGGGAGTGTAGAGCTCCGTATGTAGACAAGAGTTGGGTTTCCCTGTTCAAACGAGACGGCTACCCCCCCTTTTTTGTGAGACTCAAACGAGACATAAATACAAACTGAAAACCATTTGCGATTGGTTTGCATGGATCTCGACGGATTCTCGCTGTCATTGTCGTAAAGTCGAACCGACAGGAAATTCAAGCAACTTGTGTATAGTAATTTGCAAGAACGTGTCGGAATGTCAAATGAACTTCAAACAAGAGCATGCACATAAACCTCGGTAGTAGTTCCTCTGCTTAAAGCAAGCCAGGAAATATTGCCACTATTTCCATGCAGAATAGAAGATAAGAAACTTTTATCGCTGTTTTATTCTAACATAAGAAGCGGGATACATTGCACTAAACATCCACTAGTGACCTTCTACAGAGGCAGTGGAGGCACTTTTTGTAGTCCATATGGTCGTTATAACACAGAATCCACCTCACCGTTGCATTAAAAGCACTGTGCCTCACGCAAGGCACGCCGTTCATGATGAAGTGCGAACGAATACAAGTACTTTCATTGTGTTCGCCAGACACAAAATCCTTGTAGAAATCTGTCGGCAGCGGAGCGGTTTTTTGCGTGCCTAGAAGGTCGTAGCGACTGCGAAATCCAAACGTGGGAGTTTACCCAGACCTTAAACCTGTTCTCCACACAATATGTCCCCAGGGGTAGGATAAGAAACCTCCTTAGCTTTTGCGTGGTTCTTGACGACTCCCCGAATTGATCCCGTTTCAGTGTCAAGTAGTGCTCCTTCATTGGGGGTTGTTTGAACAGATTTCAGGCTTGCGGGCGACTGACCAGGACCAAGGGCCCTGTACCGGATGGCCCCATAGAAGTCATTATGGGACTGGCAGGTAGAGCCAGGCGTGCTGTGGGAGAGGCAAACCGGTTGACTGTACCTGCCTGGCCAAACAGCCGTCCCCCAGCCCCACCCAGGCCCCGGGAAAGCACCGCTACAGGGGGAGGACTTGCCATTGTATCGGCAAGCCATTGACTTCCACCCGCAGAACTGTCACAATGTCTGCACCTTTGTCCGACATGTGGACTCTCCCTGAGGGAATGCATTATGCCCACTTGCAAAAACATTCCTCTTTCACCTTGCAGAAAATGATTTATTATTTCGAGGGAGAGCGTTTTTTTTGGCAGTTTAGCTTGATCGCCGGGAACGGGTCTGTTTGTAGAGAATTTTACCGCGTATGGTGATTGTTCTCTGTGTGTCAAGGCTGCGGTGCGTTCAGAATGCACACACCTACGTCAGCCTTGGACAAAAAGTCACACACAATACGACTAAATTACTCCCCGAGGGAGAGTGCGAAATGAGATACCAAATACTCGGTTCTTTGTACTGTGGAGACCACCAGATATGATGATGAGTATTTGATATTGCCCTCTTTCAAGCAGTGTTGGCTCGGGAACAAGAGGAGTGGGATAGGGGAGAGAGAGAGAGAGAGAGAGAGAGAGAGAGAGAGAGACAGAGAGACAGAGAGACACACAGACAGACAGACAGACAGACAGACAGACAGACAGACAGACAGACAGACAGACAGACAGACAGACAGACAGACAGACAGACAGACAGACAGACAGACAGACAGACAGACAGACAGACAGACAGACATACAGACAGAGAGACAGACAGACAGACAGACAGACATACAGACAGACAGACAGAGAGACAGAGACAGAGAGACAGACAGACAGACAGACAGACAGACAGACAGACAGACAGACAGACAGACAGACAGACAGACAGACAGACAGACAGACAGACAGGCACAGACAGACAAACACAGAGAGTCACAGAAACAGACAGACACAGATACTCCTAGCAAAGCCAGCACAACTCGTATTCTTGTCATGCAGTCTGCAGTGTCCTGTAGAGTGTTCGACGCCTGTCGTCCATGCAATCCTACGGAAGTAATACAGATTCAGGCCTTGAACCAGTGCTTCATACATCCTCCATTCTCTAAGACGTGATAATGTCGTAAAACACGCTAGCAATATCTTTAAAAAATGCAGTCTTGTCATTCCTCATGACTGTTCCTGTAGATTTTTCTGACAATCACAACACCAATCTTGGCTCTAGCCCCTCTGGCTATGCAGTCTTGTCATTCCTCATGACTGTTCCTGTAGATTTTTCTGACAATCACAACACCAATCTTGGCTCTAGCCCCTCTGGCTATGCAGTCTTGTCATTCCTCATGACTGTTCCTGTAGATTGTTCTGACAATCACAACACCAATCTTGGCTCTAGCCCCTCTGGCTATGCAGTCTTGTCATTCCTCATGACTGTTCCTGTAGATTTTTCTGACAATCACAACACCAATCTTGGCTCTAGCCCCTCTGGCTATGCAGTGTTGGCATTCCTCATGACTGTTCCTGTAGATTTTTCTGACAATCACAACACCAATCTTGGCTCTAGCCCCTCTGGCTATGCAGTCTTGTCATTCCTCATGACTGTTCCTGTAGATTTTTCTGACAATCACAACACCAATCTTGGCTCTAGCCCCTCTGGCTATGCAGTCTTGTCATTCCTCATGACTGTTCCTGTAGATTTTTCTGACAATCACAACACCAATCTTGGCTCTAGCCCCTCTGGCTATGCAGTCTTGTCATTCCTCATGACTGTTCCTGTAGATTTTTCTGACAATCACAACACCAATCTTGGCTCTAGCCCCTCTGGCTATGCAGTCTTGTCATTCCTCATGACTGTTCCTGTAGATTTTTCTGACAATCACAACACCAATCTTGGCTCTAGCCCCTCTGGCTATGCAGTCTTGTCATTCCTCATGACTGTTCCTGTAGATTTTTCTGACAATCACAACACCAATCTTGGCTCTAGCCCCTCTGGCTATGCAGTCTTGTCATTCCTCATGACTGTTCCTGTAGATTTTTCTGACAATCACAACACCAATCTTGGCTCTAGCCCCTCTGGCTATGCAGTCTTGTCATTCCTCATGACTGTTCCTGTAGATTTTTCTGACAATCACAACACCAATCTTGGCTCTAGCCCCTCTGGCTATGCAGTCTTGTCATTCCTCATGACTGTTCCTGTAGATTTTTCTGACAATCACAACACCAATCTTGGCTCTAGCCCCTCTGGCTATGCAGTCTTGTCATTCCTCATGACTGTTCCTGTAGATTTTTCTGACAATCACAACACCAATCTTGGCTCTAGCCCCTCTGGCTATGCAGTCTTGTCATTCCTCATGACTGTTCCTGTAGATTTTTCTGACAATCACAACACCAATCTTGGCTCTAGCCCCTCTGGCTATGCAGTCTTGTCATTCCTCATGACTGTTCCTGTAGATTTTTCTGACAATCACAACACCAATCTTGGCTCTAGCCCCTCTGGCTATGCAGTCTTGTCATTCCTCATGACTGTTCCTGTAGATTTTTCTGACAATCACAACACCAATCTTGGCTCTAGCCCCTCTGGCTATGCAGTCTTGTCATTCCTCATGACTGTTCCTGTAGATTTTTCTGACAATCACAACACCAATCTTGGCTCTAGCCCCTCTGGCTATGCAGTCTTGTCATTCCTCATGACTGTTCCTGTAGATTTTTCTGACAATCACAACACCAATCTTGGCTCTAGCCCCTCTGGCTATGCAGTCTTGTCATTCCTCATGACTGTTCCTGTAGATTTTTCTGACAATCACAACACCAATCTTGGCTCTAGCCCCTCTGGCTATGCAGTCTTGTCATTCCTCATGACTGTTCCTGTAGATTTTTCTGACAATCACAACACCAATCTTGGCTCTAGCCCCTCTGGCTATGCAGTCTTGTCATTCCTCATGACTGTTCCTGTAGATTTTTCTGACAATCACAACACCAATCTTGGCTCTAGCCCCTCTGGCTATGCAGTCTTGTCATTCCTCATGACTGTTCCTGTAGATTTTTCTGACAATCACAACACCAATCTTGGCTCTAGCCCCTCTGGCTATGCAGTCTTGTCATTCCTCATGACTGTTCCTGTAGATTTTTCTGACAATCACAACACCAATCTTGGCTCTAGCCCCTCTGGCTATGCAGTCTTGTCATTCCTCATGACTGTTCCTGTAGATTTTTCTGACAATCACAACACCAATCTTGGCTCTAGCCCCTCTGGCTATGCAGTCTTGTCATTCCTCATGACTGTTCCTGTAGATTTTTCTGACAATCACAACACCAATCTTGGCTCTAGCCCCTCTGGCTATGCAGTCTTGTCATTCCTCATGACTGTTCCTGTAGATTTTTCTGACAATCACAACACCAATCTTGGCTCTAGCCCCTCTGGCTATGCAGTCTTGTCATTCCTCATGACTGTTCCTGTAGATTTTTCTGACAATCACAACACCAATCTTGGCTCTAGCCCCTCTGGCTATGCAGTCTTGTCATTCCTCATGACTGTTCCTGTAGATTTTTCTGACAATCACAACACCAATCTTGGCTCTAGCCCCTCTGGCTATGCAGTCTTGTCATTCCTCATGACTGTTCCTGTAGATTTTTCTGACAATCACAACACCAATCTTGGCTCTAGCCCCTCTGGGTTGGGGAGAGAAATAGAGCCACCGAGACTCTCCATATGATTCGGTAAAGGCGGAAAACTGGATAAGTCGAGACTCATCTTGCTTCAATGCTAACCAGCTTCAGTGACTTTCGTGACCAATGTCCTCATATAACCTACAAAGAATGATAAGCAGAAAATCATCATTAGTTTTTCATTCAGTCATTCACTCATTCCTGGTCTATTTCTTGATATCATATAACATATCGCGACCATGGAGATGAGGACTGTTGTCAAGTCAGGCATGTCAGGAGGCATGGTCTGTCATTATGGGCCTCTGCTGGCAGACAGAACAGCACTGCAAGTTTTATCTATTGGCGTCACATCTAGATTGTCTACATGTCGAGGTCACAACAAACAGTAGTACCCAGCACTCAAATCAACGAAGTGTTGTCATTGAATCTCTACTTTGAAGCGGACATCACAAATGCTGCTACAAAACACACTGGCGCAGTGCATTGGTTTCCAGGTACCCAGTTCAACAAGACACCCATGTCAGTACACAATATCTGTCCTCCACGTGTCATAATACCATGTCTGGCTTTATTGATGCATTTTGGTCGAAACAATGATACTACTGATACGCCACGCCGGCGCCGTACATTGAATGTCAACTTGTCGAGATCGTACACAGGAATAACATTCAGATCGAACACTCACTTATATCATGATATACTCAGACGTCCTCTACATGCAGTGACTTACCATTGCCATCGACGACGTGTTTTAGCAGTCAGAACAACACAGCATCCTGAACATACAGGCGCCATATATCGATTTCCAGTCTGTCGAGATCATAGAGACAAATGATACCTCGCCCAACAACGTTACCATCTCAAGATACACCATCTGTTCCCAGCACATTATGATTCGAAATCTGCCCTATCTCTTGTCTTCTGCCGGACAGAAGGGCATTGCCTCCTCCACACAGCAGCAAGTCATCTCAGCTTTGCACATGCGAAGGTCATATTGAGGTGAGGTGATGGAGGTCATGCACAGCCTAAGATTATTTGGGATAAGAACCACTCAGAGGACCTGAGGTCAGCCGTGACTGATCAATCAAATCAAAGCAATTCTGCTAGGGTCAACAAGCTGTCTTTGGAAGAGCGTGGGGCCGTAGATAGAGCAGCGCTTATTATCAATAAATCAGTGAGCAGAATGAAGAAAGCCCCCAGCCCCCTGAAGCCCCTTCCCTCAAGGTCACTGCAAACCTCTGTACCCCACCGCTACTCTTACCCTCCGACCCCCTCTTCCCCTTCTGCGACTTTTGTCTGGACTGACAGAGGGTTTCGATTGTTCAGGGTACGAGTCCAGGGGCTTGGGTCCACGAGAGACGTCAAAAGAGGGATGGGAGTGGTGGCGTGTTGAGTGAGGGAGAGGTGAAGGAGGAAAACAAACATGACCGCATCAATGACCATGAACCCCCAGTGCTCCGCCATTGTAGATGACTACACAGCCACCACTTCAGTGCAGCGATTCCATCAGCCGCTTTCCTTGTTCAACCAGGAAATCATACATATGCCCGTAAAGAAATCAGTTCCGCTTATCAAAGTCTCTCATCGTCTCAGGCATTTCGACTATGGATGTCTCTGTGCCGGGCACTCCAACTCCCTGAGATTATCAATGCGTCTGAATGCATTTCCCATTGGTGAGTAATGTCAGTACTCGACGGGAAATCCACAGACAGCGCGAGGGCACTGAGGACTTCGACCAGCACGGAGATTGTGGAAATGAGCTCCATCTGCGACTTATCATGTCCATTAATGGCTTGTCAGTTATGAATGTACTGATTTGAGTGGCTGTATGATTTTAGTGCATGAACAAAAACAGACAAGGAGGTTATGCCAATGTAATAAAAGCGATCCGTTACTTTGACATCATATTATTTGGACACACGAGAAGTTCAAATATAACTTTTTGAAATTGTCGACAACTACATGTGTAAGTATCAAATGGCGTTTTGCCCTTTGCTTTAAGAATGTTTACATATATTCATTCAGGTCCACATCTCCTTGTGGAAATGCAGACGGATTATTGAACTGCACCTTTTATGAGCCTCAGTGCACACTGTGTGTAGCATCCAAAGAATGAAAAAGGTGAGATAGATTACAAGTAATGATAGTGTTCAAGATGACGATGACGAATGAGACGACAACGAAGACAACTTCGACGACAACTACAGCGAAGAAGAAGAAGAAGAAGAAGAAGAAGAAGGAGGAGGAGGAGGAGGAGGAGGAGGAGGAGGAGGAGGAGGAGGAGGAGGAGGAGGAGGAGGAGGAGGAGGGGGAGGAGGAGGAGGAGGAGGAGGAGGAGGAGGAGGAGGAGGAGGAGGAGGAGGAGGAGGAGGAGGAGGAGGAGGAGGAGGAGGAGGAGAAGGAGGAGGAGGAGGAGGAGAAGAAGAAGAAGAAGAATAAGAACAACAACAACAACAGCAGCAGCAGCAGCAGCAGCAGCAACAGCAACAACAACAAAGGAGAAGGCATTAAAATGATTAACAATTGTAACATACCCCAAACTCATGCTACATCCATTATTACCTTATGCAACAAAAGGCGTATCACATAAACCTGCACTTCTGACAGTATAGACCCGTGGCCTTGCAGATCCGAACGCATCACCTCTTACTGCGTCGCTTGGCGTGCCTGCACCCCCAAAGGCAGGTGCAGTTTTCCACCAGTCTGTACCATCGTGGTAAGCACCTGCAAGCAGGAAAAAAGTGAAGATGACTCAAGCGACTTCAGTGTACCACTAATCAAACATGAATTAATCAATGTTGTGTGTGTGCTGGGGGCGAGGTACTTAACGCAGGGCGGCACACTTTGTATGTGCACACTTCCTCACCCCGTGCAGCACGTGAAAGCCTGCTGGCGAGCTGGGCGTGGCTGTTCTCAGTAACTGGGTCTTGCCATCGAGATGGTGAGGTCGATGGGACTCGTTGGTTCTGTTGTCCTTTGTAGTCTCCTAAAGGCCAATGCCCTCGCCCCCACAGTCTGCCCAACGCATCTGAGCCCGTCCCAATCATCCACCTCAAACGCCCACAGTGAACTCCAATGATGGTCCACGCTTCCTTCGAGATCCAACGTGGCCAGCCATCGATACTGCTGTACGCTGCTTTTGATCAGGTGCCTCCAAAGATTCTTTCTCCAGGCATGATGAGAAACGTTGTTGTCGTTTGGACTTTAGACTTCATTAAATGTACATTAAATGTAGTCGTATACTGTTATCCAGGACAAAGCATCAGTGAGATTTTCTTCTGTGTTAAAAGTACATTATGTTGTTCTAATTTTGAAAGGACATGTTTTTTAGACAGCTTTTCCAATTATGTACATGATTTATTAAATGCAAAATACGTATTTTACATGGTGCAAGCAGAAACCATCTATTCCTATGTCTCGTGGATACACACAACTACTCGTCTGTCAAGACTCAAACACTTGCATCATCTGGAGGGATAATGCTGCTTGCAAGGAGGAAAGTGGTTTGATGCGTGATCCTGATTTCCCTAGGGGGAAGTGGTGATGAGGACGGCATGCTGGCTCTGGACAAGAGACTGGAGGCAATTGGCCCACCTGCCCCGTCGTCCTAGTCCAACCCCAGCCCGAGATCTGGGCGTCTGACCATGCATAATGAGGGATGGGGATGTCCGCCCATCTCAACGTCAAGCAGTCATCTCCTGGCGCCTCCTCGACCTCATATCACGCAAATATGGAAATTCCCGTCAAGGCCATCTCCCTCGTCTTTCTCCACCAGGAATCGAGGAACTGCCCGAGGGTCTTCTCTCTCACGACCAGGTCTGAGGCAGGCATGCATATATATCAGGAACCTGCAGAGCAGCAGCTGATTGCATCTGTCCCGCCCTGCTATCAGCGCCATCTATCCTGGAGGTGGAGAGGTGGCTGGACAAGGGGAGAGAAGCCAGACAATGAATACCTCTGTTCCGACGGCCTCCCTCCTCCACAGCAGGCATCCCTGAAGATTACGACCGCAGCCAAGGCGCGCTTTCTTGTCGTGACAAATAGGCGCCGCTATCAAAAAGGATTAATGCATGGGTAAACAATACAAACCTGCCTGCACTGTATCAAAGGGCACCCTTGCTAAATCAACAGAGCAGACTCGTGGGCGGATTGGAGCAGGTTGGGAGGGAAGGGAAGGAGGAAAGCATTGAGTGAAAAGAAGATTCTAGCTGCTTTGGGACGTCAGAAATAATGCCAGAGACTGGTTCTAATGCTACCCCCTCTAATCTTGCTCGGCACAACACTTCCTCCTCCGTTTCTACCCACAGAATGCATGTCCTCTCAACGGTCTGAGTCCAGATAACAAATGGTGGGATGATGCTTTGGACTGGTTCGTGACAAGGACATGCTCGCCTTGCCCTATCTGGCCTGGGTGATCTCTCCTGTTGAAGAAATCCTGTCGTCTGCCAAGTATGTCACCAGGGGCGGTCAGCCTTAAGTGCCTTTGGCAGTGCAATATGACCCTGGGCTGGTGAGGTATTTTCTGCTGAGGGCCAGAATCTCGAGGCACGCAAATCACGTGCAACGATAAATGGATTTAAAAAATCCGATGTACTTACTAAAGCAAAGAAGGAACTAAAAGTCCACACGGGTTTCATGAATGAGGGTTCTCGTGAAGAAACGTTTATCTGACGTCATAGTACATCTACCAGGATTTCTATTAATATGTTATTCAGCTGTAAACAGAACAGTTCCCAGTATATCAGGTCTACCATTAGGAAACATCTTTTGACAACTTTTAGTTATGTGCGTGTAGCAAGGAATCTTGGGGCAACAACCTGCATTACTGCAAAGGGACATCTACCCTCACTCTGAGTTTAGGCTGCTGTGGAGTTGCCTGGGCACACTACAGGAGGATGTTAAGGTTGGCTTAGCCTGGCAAGGGCGTAGCCTCCAAAATATGCTTGGCCTTAGTTTGTCCACAGCTGGTGTCTCCTACGTCTTTGTCAACAGAAACTTGGAATCTGGAGTGCAATTTATGCTGCCGTTACTACACATTGCATAAAAAGGACATTGCTATACAAGTATAAGGGTAAAAGCCCTGTCCTCGAAGTCAAAAGCATTCCTTCGCATTACCCTGACACCAATGCTCGCTAATTCCTCAGTAAACCATATATGCCTGCTATTTGAGGGCTGCACCAGAATGTCCGCAAGCTTTTGACGTTAATGTTCTTCCCTTTTCTCAGGGTAAATTGCTTATCATGTAGCGTTGCGAAAGGTACCAAGAGTTCTTTGCACCAATCACGGCTCCCTGCTGAGGAAAAGGTGTTGGACAAAATCGCGTTATGCCTCATGCACAATCAAAATACGACTTTCAGAGGTAACCGTTTCGTCTTTGTTTACACAAATAATAGAACAGTATGGAGACCAAGAGTGTGCCTCTGTTAGCACTACCACGGAAATTTGCTATCAATGAAGTTAGAAATGTATGTCAGTCTTCACAAGTTAAAAAACGACACCATCTGTGCAACAGAGAAAACTCCATTATGGATTCTGCAAGATAAATTTTGTTTTTACATCAATATCCAGACTGACTGTCAACATGCTATTCCACGATAAATTCTCACAGCAATCTTGTAACAAATCAGGGCAGATCAAGCTAAAATGCGGCCAAGTCGATCGTTCCTGTCGCCCGTCTTTTCATTACTTCGTACATTGTGAACGTATGTTATCAAGTGAGGTGACTAGCACCCGACTTACTGCATTCTCTTTTTATAAGTGGGGCCCTGGAATGATCACCTCACTTGGGAACATACTTCCTTTGCCCAACCCCGCCATTCCACTTTACAGTTGAAACGTCATACATTCCCAATAAAAAGAAAAGAGTCTATACAAATGGGCTGGCAGGAAAAAGACACCGAAAGGAGGAAACATGTCAGGACAAATGAGTAGCTACCCAGATGGACTGCGCCTAATGCTGGAAATGTGTAATTTATTTATCTCTAGATGTCAGATGCAAGTCGTTTTCCTGGGTGCATCGTTAATGATGAGAGAAGGAAGCAGCAGTAATGTCACACCTTGAGCTTGTGCTCCACCGAAACACCACACTGTTTCCACAGTCGCCCAGGAAAAAAAGAGAGTCAGAAACATGCAACAACGTTTTGTAAAATACATGTGTTGCTTTTTCCCGGACAGCTTCCTGCCTGCGGCAAAGGTGGACCACAAACGCAGCCATTACAGTGACATTTTCCCCAGAGTCGATAGTCTACCATCCAAACCACACCAATTTGCGGATCCTACTTTCACTCTCAAACCTTATATTACACAATTGACCCACATCTAAGCAGGCCCTGAGGGACAGGAGTGACGGCAAAGGCTGACCCAGCAGCTGCAAAGGTCAGACAAGGCATCACAGTGGACGATCCTATAGTTGCTGCCTTCCATGACGTCAATGCGGGCCACAATTGGAGGCAACTACAGGCCTTGCTCTAACCACACCGGCAAGCCACAGAAAGTTCACCCTGCACGTGGAGGCCATCAAGGCTGCTCTCTAAATGGAAGTCTACGCGCTGGTCAAGGTTGCCTGACTCCAAACAGCCCCACTACCACGCAGAGGCCCCTAGACCCGTGCACATGTATACTTCCAGCCCTCTGGTGGAGCTTGTTAGAGCGAAAACGAACGCTGCATAACGCTGGAAACGATCAGACCTCTGTTTGTGCGTCAGGGTTTCCCCCATGATGAGTTCGGAGACTGCCGGAGTGGGAAGCTAGTGCCAGTGTGACAGGGCACAACCAGAAAATGGCAGCTGGTTAGGTGAACGGACATGTATGTCTGTGTGCGTGTGTGAGTGTGTGCATGTGTGCGCGAGCGCGTGTGTGTGTGTGGAGAAAGAGAGATATGGGGTGGGGGTGGGACAGAGAGAGATTGATTGATTGATTAAACTTTATTTTTCAAGGGAAATACATGAATTAGGCATAACTGCCTATCTTACAGAGAGAGAGAGAGAGAGAGAGAGAGAGAGAGAGAGACAGACAGACAGACAGACAGACAGACAGACAGACAGACAGACAGACAGACAGACAGACAGACAGACAGACAGACAGACAGACAGACAGACAGACAGACAGACAGACAGACAGACAGACAGACAGACAGACACGCACGCACGCACGCACGCACGCATACGCACACACACTCGCACACAAACACAGACACTGACAGACAGACAGACACACAGACAGACAGACACACAGTCAGACAGACACACAGACAGACAGACACACAGACAGACACACAGACAGACACACAGACAGACACACAGACAGACACACAGACAGACACACAGACAGACACACAAACAGACATACAGACAGACACACAGACAGACACACAGACAGACACACAGACAGACACACACACTAACAAGCAGACCAGATGGCGAAGATGGGCGGGCGGGCGATCACACAGACATGCAAGAAGACTTACAGGAAGGCAAGGAGAGAATCACATGTCTTATTTGTGATGGGCACTTCAATGTGTGTCGTGTTTCTATGTCGGCATCTTACTTTGACCGTAAGTCTGGACGTAACTGTATGTATACATATATGAGTTTGTATGGTCAGTGTCAGTCAATTTACCTTCCTATCGTTCTCGGAAACTGACTGTGATCATCTCTCTCTAACCTGTGTTTAATGTCACTATTTAATACTTTATCATTGTTCTCGGTGAGTTCATGTTCAAACACAAGACTAGGTAAGGCTTCCACTTTGGCCGGAGGTGCTGTCCCCTTGGAACAGGCATCTTGAAGTGCAGGTCAACAAAGAGGACCAGTTTGGAATACTCCTCCATTCTTGTCTAGGCAGGTGTCTTTCACTGCTTCTCAAGGGTCGGTCTGGCCAAACATCTTCTTTCTGGGCGAGTGTGGGAATCTCGTGGTGACGATCTCACAACGCACTTGCCTGGAGTCTGGCCGCGGAGGTCATCACCTGTCCTAGGGTGGGAGGGAGAGAGAGAGAGAGAGAGAGAGAGAGAGAGAGGAACAGACATAAAGGGAAACAGGCACACACATACTCACGCACGTGTGCGCGGGCGCGGGCGCGGGCACACATACACACACACACACACAGACGGGCTCACACTGACAGACACACAGACAGTCTGACAAGCAACAGGCAGGCAAGCTGGCGGAGAGACAGTCAGACAGACATGCACACATACAGACAAACAGACACACAGACAGGCAGGCAAAAAAAGAAACGGGCGGGCGGGCGGGCGGGCGGGCGGGCGGACGGACGGACGAACGAACGGACAGACGAACGGACAGACAGACAGAGAGACAGACATACAGACAGACAGACGAAAAATGCGTGTAGCTCCCCCCCCCACCCCCGCCACACACACATGTGCACGAGCACACGCACATACGCACGCACGCGCGCACACACACACACACACACACCACACACAACACACACACAGACACGCACAGACACACATACAGATGGATAAACATGAATAGATACAGGGAGATACGCATGTAGAGAGACGCACAGACAGACTGTCACAAAAACACATACTAGTAGTACTACATGTGTACACCGTCAGCACGGGCAATGAAGGTGTTGTAGAACACATGTGGCTCACAGAAGGAAGGTGCTATCGGCGACAACAGTTTACAGGCGCTACACGTGGTGGGAAGGAAAGGAATCCACTTTTGACGTGCTGGCACTCGATAAGTATTCATATTGCACATGACTACCATTATTATATGGAAAGCAAGACCACATGTAGCAATGGTGAGTATGCAGTGAGCGAGCGAGCGAGAGAAAGAGTGAGTGAGTGAGTGAGTGAGTGAGTGAGTGAGTGAGTGAGTGAGTGAGTGAGTGAGTGAGTGAGTGAGTGAGTGAGTGAGTGAGTGAGTGAGTGAGTGAGTGAGTGAGTGAGTGAGTGAGTGAGTGAGTGAGTGAGTGAGTGAGTGAGTGAGTGAGTGAGTGAGTGAGTGAGAGTGAGTGAGTGAGTGAGTGAGTGAGTGAGTGAGAGTGAGTGAGTGAGTGAGTGAGTGAGTGAGTGAGTGAGTGAGTGAGTGAGTGAGTGAGTGAGTGAGTGAGTGAGTGAGTGAGTGAGTGAGTGAGTGAGTGAGTGAGTGAGTGAGTGAGTGAGCGATGGTGCGAGAACATGTGTGTGTGCCTATGTGTGTGTATGTGTGTGTGTGTGTGTGTGTGTGTGTGTTTGTCTGTGTGTGTGTGTGTGTGTGTGCGAGCGCGCGCGTGAGTGTGTGTGTGTGTATGTTTGCACGCGTGCATGTGTATGTATAAATACCGGTACGTGTGCACGTGTGCGAGCATTAACATGTAAGTGTGCACGCGCATGTATACCTGTGTATGTGTGTGTGTGTGTGTGTGCGCCCGCGCACGCACGCATTTGTGTATGTGTGTGTGTGTGTGTTCCGCGCGCTAATCATTTTGACTGTATGCATATAGGAAGGCAACAAATGTCCCCTCCAAAAACATTTAAGTTCTCACTTTGCAAAATGTAAGGATTCTCTCTCTCTCTCTCTCTCTCTCTCTCTCTCTCTCTCTCTCTCTCTCTCTCTCTCTCTTTCTCTTTCTCTCTGCACGCGTATGCGTGCATGCGTGCGTGTGCGTGTAAATGTGTGTGTGTGTGTTTGATATGTGTGTGTGCAAGTATGTTTGTGTGTGACTGTGTGTGTGCGTGTGTGCCCAAGTGCGTGTGTGTTTGTGTGCGTGCGTCCGTGCATCCATGAGTGCGTGCATGCATGCGTGAGTGCGTGCGTGTATGTGTTTGCTGTCTGTTTTCGTCACCGGCTCCCGTTCCCAAAGCAGAAAAAACACAGAGACACAAGAGGACAAGAAGGCGAGAAAAACTGCAGCCCCTTGTTTGCCTGTTTCCACAACAACTGCTGTTTTCGTCGCAAACAGAAACAAACACGGAAGGAAAAGAATGCGGAAGCGGAACCCCTTGTTCCGTATTCTCGGAAACCGGAGAGTATGACTCGTGGCACCTGGAGGATTCCATTCAGCCTCGGCGCCTGTGGCTCTTGCCAATCTTCTCCCACCCCCACCCCCATTCCCATTCCCATTCCCACCCACACCCTCCTGCCACACCTTTCTCTCTCTCTCCCCTTCTTGACTGCTGGTGGCTAATCCTAGAGATGACCACCAAACGGCTGACCGTCACGTCCGCACACGAAGACATCCTGTGTGAAGCGCTCTCGCCAGCTTGCAGGGAGCTGCTGCAAACTTCATCCCCTCACTTAGACCCCATACTGACCCCCTTCCTCCTCCCAAACACCACCACCCCCCATTCCCACCCCATCCCTCATGCCGAGTCTCAGGGTCCCTGGCACAGGCCCTTAGCTCTACACTAGAAGGACTCATAGACAGAGGCAGGCTGCCCCCTCCCTCAATGTTGACGGAGCCTGGCCTTCATTGGTCAGGCGCTGAACCAGCCAGATGTCCAAGGTCCCGGGACCACCTTGACCCCTGACCTTGAAGGCTGCACTGACCCCTGTTTGTTTGGTCGGGATTTGGAGTGACTCTTCTGACCATGGGCACTTCAGATATTCCTCAACAACAAGGTTTTCTCTCCTTTTCCAGCATTTCCCTTCGATTTTCAATCACGAAGCCGCGTTTTCATAATCTTTAACCCCTTTCCCCCGCATCTCTGCGTGTATCAGCGTCTACACATGCTTGTTTTAAGGCTGTTCTGAACTGGGCGAACTGTCGCCCCCTGAAACAGGCTCAATCGATTAAGTGGGTTTGCGCACCGCAGAATCTGAACTGGAGCAACTTCGGCTCACCAACTAACTTCAGAAGGATCCAAGAACCAGGTTTAAGGTTTCCAGAGAGTGTAGTGTGAACCATCCCGAATCTTTGCTCTGACTGGCTGTTTAGAGAGCACTCTTTCGCTCCCGGAGGCTTATTGTTTTGTGTGACGCAAGTAAACATACATCCGCCATGTTTGTCTTTAGTTTACACGCAAAACGCTCATTTTAAGAAGTATTGACCAACATACAAAGAAACTGTAAATACAGAACAGTATTAAATTTTCAAAGCTATATGTAAAATACATCGGTAGTACATTAAATTGCTACACTATTTATATTGAAGTGTGAATTGAAGTAGCTTGGCTAGGCCCGGGCTTCTTGGTTGGGGCAATTATACTTGCATATAATTACAGCCAGTTTATAAAGAAAACCTGGATTCGTCCAAACAGCCGGACTTTGAACAAGTTTTCTGGCCATCTATTCATATGCAATACTTGGTTCGCCGAAAAAGTTTCCGAGCTAGTAGTTCGTCAGTGAAAAGCAGGCTATAGAGTTTAGAAAGTTAAGAAAAGACCACTCGTATTGTGCTTTCAACACCTCAAATATCTATCCACGTTAGAGGCTTTCAGCAGATTTCCGACTTTCGTTCATTAGCTCAAAAGTCCTTCAATCCATGGAAAATGTAGAAAAATAATAGCTCTCCAAAACGATAC
>JAWQFJ010019025.1:45000-48354 GCA_034096865.1 Theodoxus fluviatilis
AATTCCCCCACTCCACCCCACTCCACCCCACCCCACTGCACCCCAGCCCCGTCTCCCTCTCTCTTTCTCCTATCTGTTTCTCCTTCTATCTCTCAGTCTCCATCCCTCTCTGTCTGCAAGCCTGCCTGTATGGCTGAAAGCCTCTTTGTCTTTTCATCCATCACAAGCACATATGCCATTCACATTGGAACGCACCACCTCAAATGTTGAGATCATCATCTAGAAGAGTCGCTCTGAGGACGTTTGCCCGGAACGGTCCTCGCAGTCCTAGGGCAGTCGGCAAGTCTTGAGACAGCAGGGAAAGGCTGGGAAGTCTTGAGACAGCAGGGAAAGGCTGGGAAGTCTTGAGACAGCAGGGAAAGGCTGGGAAGTCTTGAGACAGCAGGAAAAGGCTGGGAAGTCTTGAGACAGCAGGGAAAGGCTGGCAAGTCTTGAGACAGCAGGGAAAGGCTGGCAAGTCTTGAGACAGCAGGGAAAGGCTGGGAAGTCTTGAGACAGCAGGGAAAGGCTGGGAAGTCTTGAGACAGCAGGGAAAGGCTGGCAAGTCTTGAGACAGCAGGGAAAGGCTGGCAAGTCTTGAGACAGCAGGGAAAGGCTGGCAAGTCTTGAGACAGCAGGGAAAGGCTGGCAAGTCTTGAGACAGCAGGGAAAGGCTGGGAAGTCTTGAGACAGCAGGGAAAGGCTGGGAAGTCTTGAGACAGCAGGGAAAGGCTGGGAAGTCTTCAGACAGCAGGGAAAGGCTGGGAAGTCTTGAGACAGCAGGGAAAGGCTGGGAAGTCTTGAGACAGCAGGGAAAGGCTGGGAAGTCTTGAGACAGCAGGGAAAGTCTGGGAAGTCTTGAGACAGCAGGGAAAGGCTGGCAAGTCTTGAGGCAGCAGGGAAAGGCTGGGCAGTCTTGAGACAGCAGGGAAAGGCTGGGAAGTCTTGAGACAGCAGGGAAAGGCTGGCAAGTCTTGAGACAGCAGGGAAAGGCTGGCAAGTCTTGAGACAGCAGGGAAAGGCTGGGCAGTCTTGAGACAGCAGGGAAAGGCTGGGAAGTCTTGAGGCAGCAGGGAAAGGCTGGGAAGTCTTGAGACAGCAGGAAAAGGCTGGGAAGTCTTGAGACAGCAGGGAAAGGCTGGGAAGTCTTGAGACAGCAGGGAAAGGCTGGGAAGTCTTGAGACAGCAGGGAAAGGCTGGGAAGTCTTGAGACAGCAGGGAAAGTCTGGGAAGTCATGAGACAGCAGGGGAAGTCTGGCAAGTCTGACTGGGTTGTGTCTGGGGCAAGGAATTCAGAACGGAAGTGGAAGAGGTGGAGGGAGGTCGCAAGTCACTGGGGTAGGGGAAGTTTGCTAATGCAAGGCCGAAACAGATGGAAAGAAGGAAAAACGAGTGTTAAAAAAAGAAGTGTTTTCAACTGGTTGAGGTAAGAGAGGTATACCAAGTGGATAGAAGTGAAAGAGTTGTTAACAATCAAGCACATGTACAAACTTGATGAGGCGGGCTGAGTGTTTTTCTTGCTGTGGAGTGAGAGAGAGAGAGAGAGAAAGAGAGAACTTTCTTTTACAAGGGTAGTGAATTAGGCAGTAGTGCCTTTCTTACATTCAGCCCTTGAGGCAAAATATTCAAATATAGAACACGAGAGAGAGAGAGAGAGAGAGAGAGAGAGAGAGAGAGAGAAACAAGAAAGTGAGAGAGAGAAGAAAGAAAGAGAGAGAGAAGAGAGAGAGAGAAATGAAGAGAGAGAGGCAGAGACAAACAAGCAGAGACAGGGAGAGAAAGCGAGTTTCTTCCATCTGAATGACCGCATAAGTCTGTCAGTAAAGTGCCCTATCCTCAGTCAAACCACAATCACACCATTACCTATGTCTTTAATGTCTAAAACAAGGGACTGCCACGGCACTAATGCAAAAGTCTAAAACACGGTGAGATTCTGATTTCCGCGTATATTACAATACAAATACAAAACATTAAAGGTAAAACAGCGCTAATTTTCGGCTAAAAAGCCTTCATCAGACGCACGAATAAAACTTACAGGAGGGCGGGCAAAAGTGGAATGGCGGCGAGTCTGTAAGAGGGCTTACTATAGATAAAATCAGAACCTCACCGTGTTTTAGACCTATGTTTTTTAAGTTTCGAGTAATGTGACAAACTTGCTCATTATACAGCTGCTCAAATTTGACAACAGAACCTGCCTTCTTTCACAGTAACGGACAACACTCCTTGGGATGTGACTCAACCCTCGCACGTTAACTGATTTCAGACAAACCGTTACCGCGCGAAATACATAATCTTTCATTCCGTTTTTCAAACCCAGGAAAGACTGTGGACAACTGTCAATCTTTTCTTTATTCCGGCATTATTTTCACTGTCAACATCACAAGCCTCTCCTGCCAAGACTACATAGTTGTGCCTGGCATGGAGATCGGCTCCAGCTTACGTCAACCGCAGGTAGACTGTGCGCCCGCAATTAATTCAGCAGAATGTGCCAGCGGGGCATACCAGTAGTGGGGGAAATTCTAAGCAACCACAACAAATTGATGAGCTTTCAACTGGTCGATTAAGTTTTCGCTTCAGCAGCGCTGGTAGCAGGCTAAAGCCTTCTATAGAAACTTACCACCCGTGGTCTGATCCAGGTTATCAAATAGGAGAACGGACTGTGGCAGACAAGGATGGAGTGTGGAGGTAGGGGGTGTGACAAGGAGGTCTGGAGGGGGAGAGGAAAGAAAGAAGGTAGGTTGGCGCAGGGTTCACAAGTTGGGGAATGTGCTCATTACAGCTCTACCCCCCGGGGAGCTCTGTGAATGGAATAGAAGAACCCGGGGGGGAGTCAGACCTCTTTCTATTCCCCCTTCCTCAGTGGCCCTCAGGGACACCCCACCAGCACATATCATTGCTCCCTGACCCCCTCTCCTGGTCCTGCAAGCCCCATCCACCCCCCAAACCCCCCACCCCCACCCCCCAATTCTCACCTCAACATGGAGAAATACATCAGGCCGACACAAAGAGGCATTGTGGTGCAGAAATTATGGTAGCCAGAAGTGGAAGAAGAGAAAGGGAAGGAATGGAAGGAGTGGAAGGGGAGGAATGGAAGGAGTGGAAGGGGCTGAGGAAACAGAGGAGAGTCAAAGAGGAAAGAGGAGTGGTACAAGAAGAGGGTAGCAAATTTTAAAGCAAAAATATATGTCCAGGGAAGAATGAGAGAGAGAGAGAGAGAGAGAGAGAAAGAGAGAAAGAGAGATGTACATGTACATATAGAAATGAAATGTATTGGAGACATTCATGAGTAAAACTCTCGCGTTAGAATTTATTGAATATAAAAAAAACTTTTTTCCACGATTTCTGCGATCCACTGACAAGCAAATCACAAATACG
>JAWQFJ010019027.1:0-12500 GCA_034096865.1 Theodoxus fluviatilis
AACATGTGCTGCCATTTGTTCACTCAGAAAGGACAGACTTGATTCTGGGAAATGTGTAACAGTCAAAGTGGTAGATGAAAGAGCCAAGAATCACATTGTGTTTTGCAAGTGGATATTAGCTAGTCACCAAGGGCCGCGCCTTCTGCTGCACATCAGGGCGGAGGTGGAAAGTGTACGACTGGTGTGACGAACAGCTAACTCCGTGCCAGAAACAACATCACTATTGGCAACTGGAATGTTGGAACACTGAGAGAGGCAGAAAAAGTAGAAGAACTTGAACATGAGATGAACAGATACCGCTGGAACATCCTTGGTCTCTGTGAAATGCGATGGAAGAACATTGGCGAGATATCAACTCAAGAAGGCCACAAACTCTACTTCAGTGATCGAGATGATAAACACGAGCAGGGCGTTGGGTTTCTCCTTTACAAGGACAACGTAAACTGCGTCATGGGATGCCGGGCAATCTCCAGCCGGCTGATTACTATCCGCCTAAGGGCAACCCCCTTCAACATCACCATCATACAGGCGTATGCTCCAACAACTGACTACAGTGACGAAGTCATAGAAAATTTCTACGAACAGCTGCAGGAAGTCATAGACCAGACTCCAAAGAAAGACATCCTTGTGGTGCAAGGCGACTGGAATGCCAAAGTAGGAGAAGATGCCTACAAGAACTGGAAAGGCACATGTGGACAACACTGCAACACTAAGTTCAACGAGAGGGGCTTGAGGCTCTTGGAATTTGCCAGTTACAATGAACTCATGCTGGCAAATACGTTTGGCTCGCACAAACCATCAAGAAGAGTCACATGGCACAGCCCCAGTGGAGAACACCATAGCCAAATAGACTACATCATGGTGAAAAAGCGCTTCCGCTCCAGTGTGAACGTAACCAAGACACGGAGCTTCCCAGGGGCCGATATTGGGAGCGGCCACGAGCTTGTTCTAATGACCTTCAAGCTACACCTGAAGAAAGTCAACAAACTGGGCCCCACAAGAATCAAATTCGACCTCGAAAGACTGAAAGATCCAGAGGTAGCAGAAGCCTTCCAAGCAACGATTGGAGGGAAATTTGCAGCGCTTACCATTCTAGACGCTGTCGACACAGACATAGACACGCTGATTGACACCTTCAACACAGCGGTGACTGAAACGGCCAGTGAGATCCTTGGCAAACACCGTTCAGTCAAAAAGCCCTGGGTCACAGCCGATGTACTCTACCTATGCGACAAACGGAGAGACCTGAATAAGAAAAAGAACGACACAGAAGGCACAAAGCAGTACAAAGCAGTTAAACAAGAAATCAAGAAAGGCATGAGAAAGGCCAAGGAGAACTGGATTGAAGAACAGTGCCAGGACATTGACGATAGCCTGAAGAACAACAACAGCAAAAAAGCCTACCAACTGGTAAAAGATCTGACCAGCACAAAGCAAGGGCAAACCACCACAATACAAGACAAAGACGGAAAGTGTCTGACGGAGGAACAAGACATCTTAAAGAGGTGGACAGAATACTGCTCAGAACTCTACAACTACAGAACCACGGGAGACCCAGAGGTACTGAATGTCCCTCCAGCAACCAACAACGACGACCACCCCATCCTTCGTGTAGAAGTGGAAGCAGCAATAAAATCGCTGAAGAAGGGGAAGTCAGCAGGAATGGACAACATCCCAGGAGAGCTGGTACAGGCAGGGGAGGAAAAGATGATCAATGCTTTACTGACCATCTGCAACAAGATCTGGCAGACGAGGGAGTGGCCCACACCGTGGACGCAGTCCCTCATCATCACCCTCCCAAAGAAAGGCAACTTACAGCTATGCCAGAACTACAGAACTATCAGCTTCATCAGCCACCCGAGCAAAGTCATGCTGAAGATCTTACTGAACAAATTGAAGCCACAAGCAGAGAAGATCATCGCTGAAGAACAGGCAGGCTTCAGACAAGGGCGCAGTACATCGGAGCAGATCTTCAACCTCAGGATACTGTGCGAGAGGTACCTACAACACCAACAGGACCTCTACCACGTTTTCGTGGATTTTAAGAAGGCTTTCGACAGGGTATGGCATGCAGCACTGTGGGCTACCACGAGGCTGTACAACATCAACGCCAACCTGATCAGAGTCATAGAACACCTGTATGACAATGCCACACGTTCCGTATACTTCAACAGCAGCATTGGGGACTGGTTCAGAACCACAGTCGGAGTGAGACAAGGCTGTTTGCTCTCTCCAACCCTTTTCAACATCTTCCTGGAAAGAATAATGACTGACGCCCTAAAAGACCACGAGGGGACACTCAGCATTGGCGGCAGAACAATCACAAACTTACGTTTTGCTGACGACATAGATGGCCTGGCCGGAAGTGAAAAGGAGCTGGAGAACTTAGTGGAGCGCTTAGACACAACCTCCACACATTTTGGCATGCAGATCAGTGCAGAGAAGATCAAACTGATGACCAACAACACCAACGGCATCAACACTGACATCAAGGTCTGTGGCGAGAAACTGGAAACCGTCAACAGCTTCAAATACCTGGAAGCAATTGTCACAGATGCAGGATCCAAACCTGAAATACTCGCCAGAATTGCTCAGACCACAGCGGCACTCACAAAACTCAAGACCATCTGGAAGGATAGGAACATAGCCCTCAGCTCAAAGATCAGACTGATGCGCGCCCTGGTCATGTCCATATGTTTGTATGCCTGTGAGTCATGGACACTAACAGCTGACTTGGAGAAAAGGATACAGGCCATGGAAATGAGATGCTTTCGACGACTCCTCGGCATCTCCTACAAGGACCGCATCACAAACGAGGAAGTCCAAAACAAAATTAGGCAAGCCATCGGGCCCCATGAAGAACTACTGACCACTGTGAAAAGACGCAAACTAAAGTGGTATGGGCACGTCTCACGATCGTCAGGGCTTGACAAGACTGTGTTACAAGGCACAGTAAAAGGAGGGAGGAGGAGAGGCAGACAAAGGAAAAGATGGGAGGACAACGTCTCAGAATGGACAGGGATGAGGCTCAGCGAAGCCTTGAGACAGTCCGAGATGCGAAAGGAATGGAGAGAACTGGTTGCCAGATCATCTGTGGTGCCCCAACGGTCGTCCAGACTACGGGACAAGTGAAGTGAAGAAGATTAGCTAGTGAATTAGTGAAATGACCCACGGTTCTAGCAGTGAATGTAGTTATGAAAAATGCACATTTAGATCTGGTATTGGAAAACAATCTCACGAATCGAATTCCATTAACGTAACTGAAGAAGCTATTTTATTTGAGAAGTCTGAGAAGAACTGTCGACCAAGACGACGTCAACGGAGGTGTCTTGAGAAACTTTTGCAACCCGCTTTCCCTTGCATATACCAAAGTCTTCTAACACTCCTTGGTGCCCAGTGCCAATGACGTCATTACCTGGATGTAGCAACAACTAACGACACTCTATCATAAAATGTAATGCAAATATTCGAGTAAGCTGTGCTGAAACATATCACCAAAATGATTTCTCTGAGATCAACTCCAACTGACATACAGAGAAAATCCTGGCATTGAAGACGCACTGCCGATGTTGCTTAAGACTTATCACGTAAAGAGGCAAAGTGAGGAACACAATTGGCCACCAGTTAAGCATAGGGACAGCAGAAGATGTAGCAGTAGACACAAGATACATTTATCCGGAAATACTGCAGTATGAAGAAAACAAGCAACCGTAAGTGAAGGGCAAGGCACATATATGTTACTACAATCGCGTGAGACAAGTGTTCAACATGAAACCTCACGGTGGTCACATCATCAATGCCATAAATAAATACGCCATTCCAGTCATCAACTACACAGACTGGATGATGAAAAAAGACAACATCCACAGAGGAACTAGAAAATTCCTGAGGATGCATAGAACACTAAACTCAAAGGCGAATATTGATAGACTCTACATCGCCAGGAAGATAGGCGGCAGAAGCCTCTGAAAGATTAAAGATGCGACTGAAGGTAAGAAAGTAAGCCAGACAAACTTCATCTAGAACAACACGGAGGTGCTGCTGCTAAAAGCTGTAAAACAAAGTGCCCCTTGGACCAAAGCAGACATGGAGAATGCTCAATGGTAAATGCAAACAGCAGAAGCAATAGAACAACTGTGGGTGCAACAACCGCTGGTGGATAATACATTCCACAGACAGACGACATTACAGGCAGACAACCAGCATTCAGGAGACTCACAGCGATGCAACTGAAAGCAGAAACAGAAGGATACCTCACTGCAGCACAATATCAAGCGCTGAATACGAAGGAAAACAAAGCAAAGCTCATGAACAGACACCAAAGAAAGACTGGGCAAATACCAAGAAAAGACATTAACACATCTTCTGTCAGGATATCGATTGATAGCAGGTATAAAATACGTATATATCAGGAGGCATAATGAAGAAGCCAGGATCCTACATTATTGCATCTGCAAAGATATGGAATTATGACAGAGGAGAGAGCTTGGGAGAACCAACCTGAAAGAGTCACAGTGATGAATAACATTAAAATAACTCTGGGACTTCAAGATTTGACCAGATCGGGTAATCACAAAAAGGAGACCTAAGTAATTGTACTGATAAAAAGCACAAAAGGGCAGACATCAACGAATTAGCAATCCCAATTGACAAGATCATCAAAAAACTAAGGACTAAAAGAAGATGAAAAAGTACCTCTGACTGAAAATACAGAAACTGTGTAATGTAAGAACACAGGTAATGGCAATAGTCAATAAAGTTTTTAAAGTACCATACGTGAACTCGCAACTAACTGACAGAAAATGTCAGGCAGACAAAAACCATCAACTTCCCTGATTCCTGCTCTCCTTGGCAATGCCCACATTAAAAAAATTTCGACTCACCCAGAAAGCTGGCAGGATTTCGAGACCAAGGAACAAAACATCACTGAACAACAGATGAGTCATGGATACAGCACTTTTACTGCTGCTGCTGCTGCTGTCGCCGCCGCCGCCGCCGCCGTCGCCGCCGCCGCTACTACTAATACTACCACTAATACTACAACAACAACAACAACAGCTGCTGCTGCTGTTATTAATACTGCTGCTACTATTACAGCAACAACAACAACTACAACAACTACTACTACTACTACTACTACTACTACTATTACTACTACGACTACTACTACTACCACTGATACTACTACTACTACTACTACTACTACTACTACTACTACTACTACTACCACTACCGATGAAGTCAATGATGATGACCAACTGCAACGTTAATATTCTCCAAATGTGCTGAATTAGTTGTGTTTTCTTCTTTATACTGACTCACACAAGAATACTGACATTTCAGAGTGTTCTTTTACAAGAGGTGCAAATGGTTCTATATTTACATACATGTAACTGTCAACTAAACGTTTATGCTTTCATTAACTTGTCTTAAAGAAAGTTTGGCTAGAGAGAACACTACCAAATATACATGAAGACTAAATGATACGTTTATGTTGCTGTTCGATTTGTTGTGGCTATTGCAGCTCCTGCAGCTAATGTTGTTACAGTAGTCGCCGCTTATTAAAAACACATTGGGACCGAGAAAAGTGTTTTTAATAAGCGGCGTTTTTATTAACCGATTGCGTGTTGAACATGTCCATCAGTAACGATGTAAATCCGGACCGGACCAACTGTATTTAATAAACGGCTGTTTTTATTAACCGCGTTTTTTATAAGCGGCGACTACTGTACTGCTATTGCTCTTGCTGCTGTAGCTGCTGCAGCTAATATTGTTACTGCGGTTGCTCTTGCTGCTGTAGCTGCTGCAGCTAATGTTGTTGTTACTGCGGTTGCTCTTGCTGCTGTAGCTAATATTGTTACTGCGGTTGCTCTTGCTGCTGTAGCTGCTGCAGCTAATGTTGTTGTTACTGCGGTTGCTCTTGCTGCTGTAGCTGCTGCAGCTAATGTTGTTGTTACTGCGGTTGCTCTTGCTGCTGTAGCTGCTGCAGCTAATGTTGTTACTGCGGTTGCTCTTGCTGCTGTAGCTGCTGCAGCTAATGTTGGTGTTACTGCGGTTGCTCTTGCTGCTGTAGCTGCTGCAGCTAATGTTGTTGTTACTGCGGTTGCTCTTGCTGCTGTAGCTGCTGCAGCTAATGTTGTTACTGCGGTTGCTCTTGCTGCTGTAGCTGCTGCAGCTAATGTTGTTGTTACTGCGGTTGCTCTTGCTGCTGTAGCTGCTGCAGCTAATATTGTTACTGCGGTTGCTCTTGCTGCTGTAGCTGCTGCAGCTAATGTTGTTGTTACTGCGGTTGCTCTTGCTGCTGTAGCTGCTGCAGCTAATGTTGTTGTTACTGCGGTTGCTCTTGCTGCTGTAGCTGCTGCAGCTAATGTTGTTGTTACTGCGGTTGCTCTTGCTGCTGTAGCTGCTGCAGCTAATGTTGTTGTTACTGCGGTTGCTCTTGCTGCTGTAGCTGCTGCAGCTAATGTTGTTGTTACTGCGGTTGCTCTTGCTGCTGTAGCTGCTGCAGCTAATGTTGTTGTTACTGCGGTTGCTCTTGCTGCTGTAGCTGCTGCAGCTAATGTTGTTGTTACTGCGGTTGCTCTTGCTGCTGTAGCTGCTGCAGCTAATGTTGTTGTTACTGCGGTTGCTCTTGCTGCTGTAGCTGCTGCAGCTAATGTTGTTGTTACTGCGGTTGCTCTTGCTGCTGTAGCTGCTGCAGCTAATGTTGTTACTGCGGTTGCTCTTGCTGCTGTAGCTGCTGCAGCTAATGTTGGTGTTACTGCGGTTGCTCTTGCTGCTGTAGCTGCTGCAGCTAATGTTGTTACTGCGGTTGCTCTTGCTGCTGTAGCTGCTGCAGCTAATGTTGGTGTTACTGCGGTTGCTCTTGCTGCTGTAGCTGCTGCAGCTAATGTTGTTGTTACTGCGGTTGCTCTTGCTGCTGTAGCTGCTGCAGCTAATGTTGTTGTTACTGCGGTTGCTCTTGCTGCTGTAGCTGCTGCAGCTAATGTTGGTGTTACTGCGGTTGCTCTTGCTGCTGTAGCTGCTGCAGCTAATGTTGGTGTTACTGCGGTTGCTCTTGCTGCTGTAGCTGCTGCAGCTAATGTTGTTGTTACTGCGGTTGCTCTTGCTGATGTAGCTGCTGCAGCTAATGTTGGTGTTACTGCGGTTGCTCTTGCTGCTGTAGCTGCTGCAGCTAATGTTGTTGTTACTGCGGTTGCTCTTGCTGCTGTAGCTGCTGCAGCTAATGTTGGTGTTACTGCGGTTGCTCTTGCTGCTGTAGCTGCTGCAGCTAATGTTGGTGTTACTGCGGTTGCTCTTGCTGCTGTAGCTGCTGCAGCTAATGTTGGTGTTACTGCGGTTGCTCTTGCTGCTGTAGCTGCTGCAGCTAATGTTGGTGTTACTGCGGTTGCTCTTGCTGCTGTAGCTGCTGCAGCTAATGTTGTTACTGCGGTTGCTCTTGCTGCTGTAGCTGCTGCAGCTAATATTGTTACTGCGGTTGCTCTTGCTGCTGTAGCTGCTGCAGCTAATGTTGTTGTTACTGCGGTTGCTCTTGCTGCTGTAGCTGCTGCAGCTAATGTTGGTGTTACTGCGGTTGCTCTTGCTGCTGTAGCTGCTGCAGCTAATGTTGTGTTACTGCGGTTGCTCTTGCTGCTGTAGCTGCTGAGCTATGTTGTTACTGCGGTTGCTCTTGCTGTAGCTGCTGTAGCTAATGTTGGTGTTACTGCGGTTGCTCTTGCTGCTGTAGCTGCTGCAGCTAATGTTGGTGTTACTGTGGTTGCTCTTGCTGCTGTAGCTGCTGCAGCTAATGTTGGTGTTACTGCGGTTGCTCTTGCTGCTGTAGCTGCTGCAGCTAATGTTGGTGTTACTGCGGTTGCTCTTGCTGCTGTAGCTGCTGCAGCTAATGTTGTTACTGCGGTTGCTCTTGCTGCTGTAGCTGCTGCAGCTAATGTTGTTGTTACTGCGGTTGCTCTTGCTGCTGTAGCTGCTGCAGCTAATGTTGGTGTTACTGCGGTTGCTCTTGCTGCTGTAGCTAATGTTGGTGTTACTGCGGTTGCTCTTGCTGCTGTAGCTGCTGCAGCTAATGTTGGTGTTACTGCGGTTGCTCTTGCTGCTGTAGCTGCTGCAGCTAATGTTGGTGTTACTGCGGTTGCTCTTGCTGCTGTAGCTGCTGCAGCTAATGTTGGTGTTACTGCGGTTGCTCTTGCTGCTGTAGCTGCTGCAGCTAATGTTGGTGTTACTGCGGTTGCTCTTGCTGCTGTAGCTAATGTTGGTGTTACTGCGGTTGCTCTTGCTGCTGTAGCTGCTGCAGCTAATGTTGTTGTTACTGCGGTTGCTCTTGCTGCTGTAGCTGCTGCAGCTAATGTTGTTGTTACTGCGGTTGCTCTTGCTGCTGTAGCTGCTGCAGCTAATGTTGGTGTTACTGCGGTTGCTCTTGCTGCTGTAGCTGCTGCAGCTAATGTTGTTGTTACTGCGGTTGCTCTTGCTGCTGTAGCTGCTGCAGCTAATGTTGTTGTTACTGCGGTTGCTCTTGCTGCTGTAGCTGCTGCAGCTAATGTTGTTGTTACTGCGGTTGCTCTTGCTGCTGTAGCTGCTGCAGCTAATGTTGTTGTTACTGCGGTTGCTCTTGCTGCTGTAGCTGCTGCAGCTAATGTTGTTGTTACTGCGGTTGCTCTTGCTGCTGTAGCTGCTGCAGCTAATGTTGTTGTTACTGCGGTTGCTCTTGCTGCTGTAGCTGCTGCAGCTAATGTTGTTGTTACTGCGGTTGCTCTTGCTGCTGTAGCTGCTGCAGCTAATGTTGTTGTTACTGCGGTTGCTCTTGCTGCTGTAGCTGCTGCAGCTAATGTTGTTGTTACTGCGGTTGCTCTTGCTGCTGTAGCTGCTGCAGCTAATGTTGTTACTGCGGTTGCTCTTGCTGCTGTAGCTGCTGCAGCTAATGTTGTTGTTACTGCGGTTGCTCTTGCTGCTGTAGCTGCTGCAGCTAATATTGTTACTGCGGTTGCTCTTGCTGCTGTAGCTGCTGCAGCTAATGTTGTTGTTACTGCGGTTGCTCTTGCTGCTGTAGCTGCTGCAGCTAATGTTGTTGTTACTGCGGTTGCTCTTGCTGCTGTAGCTGCTGCAGCTAATGTTGTTGTTACTGCGGTTGCTCTTGCTGCTGTAGCTGCTGCAGCTAATGTTGTTGTTACTGCGGTTGCTCTTGCTGCTGTAGCTGCTGCAGCTAATGTTTGTTACTGCGGTTGCTCTTGCTGCTGTAGCTGCTGTAGCTAATGTTGTTGTTACTGCGGTTGCTCTTGCTGCTGTAGCTGCTGCAGCTAATGTTGTTGTTACTGCTGTTGCTCTTGCTGCTGTAGCTGCTGCAGCTAATGTTGGTGTTACTGCGGTTGCTCTTGCTGCTGTAGCTGCTGCAGCTAATGTTGGTGTTACTGCGGTTGCTCTTGCTGCTGTAGCTGCTGCAGCTAATGTTGTTGTTACTGCGGTTGCTCTTGCTGCTGTAGCTGCTGCAGCTAATGTTGGTGTTACTGCGGTTGCTCTTGCTGCTGTAGCTAATGTTGGTGTTACTGCGGTTGCTCATGCTGCTGTAGCTGCTGCAGCTAATGTTGGTGTTGCTGCTGTTGCTCTTGCTGCTGCTGCTCCTGTTGGTGTAGCTGTTGTTGTTTCGTTGTCTTTTGCATGGCTTGTCTTATGCTGGTTAGAAGTCAGGACTATTTTCAGCTCTGATCCACAAATAGCTTTAGTGATGAGTAAATTTAAACAGCAAACTTAATGCATACCAAATTTACTTATAAAAGATGTGCTCTTTTTGAAGAATAACGTGCATACTTGCGTCCAAACCAAAGCGCCTTATCTTTCTGTTGGTGAATGACGTACTTATGTGTATACCGCAATGCGACTTCGTTTTGACCATCTTTTCAACTAATAATGAGTTACATCTCTGAAACATCTTCGTACCAACTATTCTATAGTTTTATAAAGTATGCTTACCTTTAAGAAAATCATCGTATCATATAAGTATGCATCGTCAACAGGACATGGCATCTGTCAAAGTGTTCGAATGACGTTAATGTTCACAGGCGTTCATTGTAGTACTTCCTCTTGAATCCGAACACGAAACATGATTTAATAATGATGATGTGGCAGAAAACGTCATGCTAAATGTAATAGAATAGCGTCTCTATTGTATTGCTTCCGCATTCAAATCTCTAATTTCTGTTAACCCTCCAACATAGTTCTATAATATGGACTTACCGTTTTGAGAGACATCTTGTGTAGTCGAAACTTTCGCTTTTGCATCTTCGGTTAGGAAAGCACTGACATTTCTGAAACAAGAAATTAGCACCATTGCATATAATACTTCAAAAGCAACCACTGAAAATTAACAGAAAGCTAAAACATGATCTTATAAAAGACACGAAAACAAACAGAAAACATAAACAAATTGAGGAAAGGACAGAAGAAAAGCTTGATAAAAGACAGTGAAAGGATAAACACAAGGAAATAAATGAGATAAGAGAACAGGGAGAACGAAGAGGAGAAGGAAAAGAAAAAGCAAAGGAGGCCGAAAGAAAAGACGACAATAAAAATGGCATGGAAACTGGATGCGAGGAGGAGGAGGTTATCTAGGACCATACAAATATACACACAAGTCTGAGGTAGGGAGCAGCCTAAATATACAGTGCAACATGGAGGATGATATAGCGGAGCTGCAAAAATGTCATTGGGGAACTTGAACATGGGGTAATCAAGGGTACACACCTTTCCAATCTGACCGGGCATTGCGTATTTCGCGTAGTGAATTGCGTAGTATTTTACTCCTTGTGTGCGTAGGGTTAGCTGCTGACTTAATCTCTAAATACGTCTGCACGTAGCAAAGCCATGTTCTCGGTTGGCCCTGATGATGGCTTGACGGTAGTGCCAGACTGAACATTGTGTAAATGCTTGTGAATCGTTGTTTTTAGTTTGGAAGGTGGATACAAGCATAGGCCTATTTATTTTTCTTCATCAGAATCTGATACCATCATGGCGAGTTCTTCATGTCAGGCGCCTCTCCAGAGCCGCAATGGCTGCTGTATCAATGTGCTCTGACATTCCATCGCTTCTACATTTACCACTGAATGTCTTGGCACTTTCTGATGTTTTCGTATTCTTTAATTGGGATGTTTATATCATTTGAGAGTGCTACATCAGTGATGTCTCGTGTGGTTTTTTTAATGGAGTTCTAGGTCGGGTCTCTTTGCTGTGATCACCAGATCTGATCCAATCTCTGTCTCAGTATATATTGAATTCAACCATCTTTATAATCTTATTATATATCATCATCATCATCACCATCATCATCACCATCATCATCATCATCATCATCATCATCATCATCATCATCATCATCATCATCATCATCATCATCATCATCATCATCATCATCATCATCATCATCATCATCATCATCATCATCATCATCATCATCACCACAACCACCACCACCATCATCATCATCGTCGCCGTCGTCGTCGTCGTCGTCGTCATCATCGTCATAATAACCATACTCGTCGTCATTGCTGTTGTTTTTGTCAGTGTCAAGGAAATGCCACGTGTTCTTTCAACAATAAAGTCATCAGTGCAAAATGATAGTGATGGTGAAGCACAATGGAATAAGGTGGATGTGGAGGTAGGGCGGAATAAAAACGGAATCGTGGTGTGGGAAAAAAGACAAAGAGGAATGCGATTGCAAGTTGCAAACATTCAAAAGTCCACTGAGTGCAAAACAATAAAAATCACACTGACCTCCACTTGTCAATCCTTGTCGGAAAGTCGCGGATTGGCCGCATCCTTATTGGAGGGTGGTGTAACACGCTGTGGAAACTGCTGGCGCTATTTCTGCCTCAAACCAGACTTTTCAGATACGGTGTCTTTGTCTGTGGGAACAGAACACAAAACGTGCACTCATAAAGACCAATTTATGTGGCAAAATGATGCGATTAATTAAAGGCAAAGCAAAACGTACACTGACCGTTTATATTTTTTGTTTGTTTGGGTTTGAATTCTAAAGGCCAGCATGCGTGTTGCAAAACTCTCTTGCACAGACTTGGTGCCAAGGCTGTGTCCCTTGGCTGTCAGCGATTCTGGCTTCGAGATGAGCGTGGTCGGTGTTCTGACCCACTTTCACTAGCGGCTGCTCATTCTAAGGCCTGACCATAGGGCAACGCACAGCTTTTTTCATATACACTCACGCATGCACGCACGCACGCATGCATACACCCATTCACCCATGCACACACACACACACTTACATAAGAATACACACACATATACATACAGACACGCGCGCACACACAAGCAAACAATAAACAAACAAACAAACACATACCCGAGCGCGTGCGCTCGAACGCAGAGACAGACACACAGAGGGAGACAGCAATAGACACAGGCAGAAATGAAAATAAACACACAGATCCACAGACAATCAACTAGACAAGCATATACAGATACATCCAGTCAGACAGACACCAAGAAAAACACAGAGGAAA
>JAWQFJ010019027.1:15000-22240 GCA_034096865.1 Theodoxus fluviatilis
GATTATTCGATAGTCTGATGAGTCGAGTGGTGGGTTGTGGATTGGTGGTCAGGGTGAGCACAGATATGAGACAAAATCACAGCTCCATTTCCGTATCTTCGTTTCAGTGCAAAAGTGTACAGAGTAGGAGGGACACAGGGAAGATGATGAAGAGGACACGACCGCTGCGGCAGACAAGGAGGACGAAAAGGAGGAAGACAAGGAGATGACAAATAGCAGGAGGAGAGGAGCAAGAGGAGGAGACTGAAGCAGAAGGACGAGAGGCAGGAGGAGGAGAGGGAGGATGAGCACAGGCAAGAGAACAAAGAACAGGGGACGAGAAAGGTAAAGGGGACTTCAGGAGACATGAAATTGTGATGTCTGTCATGTTCCATAAAAAACAATGTGGACTCCACGGATCTGACATACAACACAGAACTAAATAAGCGACAAAACCCGAGAGGCTGACGCAAAGGTGGGAAGTCAAAAATGAATAATGCCTACCACGAGGTAGAGGATCTCTAATGTCATTTAAAAGCCTCACAGCCAGGGATCTGTAATGGGGAAATGTGTTTCGGAAGTATCTTACTTGAGAGAGACTTGGGTTTTGCTGGTTAGTGATCCAACGGCTGTGTGGGATTTGCAATGGAAGGTTGGAGTGAGTAGAAATTGAATTCTGACCCGAGGTAGTGAGCGCTGTTCGCTCTGGGGTCTGAACGATGGTGAGAGGAGTTAGGTCGTGAGTTGGTGGTGAACCGATAGCTATGTACAGAGAGGAAGAAGATAGAGATCAGTCTGTCTACGGAGAGGGGAGGAGACAAGAAGAGGTCAGTCTGCCTATTGAAAGTCTGCCTACTGCGAGGAGAGGGCAGAGAGGGCAGCGTTGGTGAAGTCTGCCTACTGGAGTCTGCCTACTGGGAGGAGAGATCAGTCAGCCGTCAGTCTGCCGTCAGTCTGTGTATGGGGAGGAGAGAAGAAGAGAGAAGAGGAGGACGAAGCAACGCAGAGTGAAGACGCCGAGAGAGAGGAGAGGAGGGCGAGGCACGGAAGAGAGAAGCAGATGCAGAGAAGAGGTCGGCTCCACCACCACAGCAGAGACGGGCAGAGAGAGAGAGAGAGAGAGAGAGAGAGAGAGAGAGAGAGAGAGAGAGAGAGAGGCAGAAAGCGGGCAGAGGTGGAAGGTTGGTGCGAACATTTTATACGGGTCGATAGTTTTACTTGTCAAGGGCTGACCTGCGTGTTTTATGTTTATAATAGAAGGCTGACCGATACGTGTTTTATGTTTATAACAGTAGAAGGCTGACCGATACGTGTTTTATGTTTATAATAGAAGGCTGACCGATATTTTACTTGTGCTGCTGTGCTTTTTCATTTTCCCATTGGGAGTGGAATAGAGGAAGAATAGATGTAAATTTTATGAGATTGAGGTTATCGAGGATGTTGTGGTTGAGCCAGATACCAATGTATCATTCCTTTTATTTTATTTTTCTTTTCTACCCCTGTTACGGGCATGTTTTTATGATGAACTATAAAGACATGTAATTAACCCTGGGACCTTGTTATTTCGTTTTTGCATCCCCGTAACAGGATCGGAACTGATGAGGGAGGCATCGAGCGGCTCTGGCCCTACCTTACTCTCCTCTCTTTCTCTGAAGTAACTGTGCGTGCATGTGTGGTGCGTGCATGTGTGGTGCGTGCATGTGTGGTGCGTGCATGTGTGGTGCGTGCATGTGTGGTGCGTGCATGTGTGGTGCGTGCATGTGTGGTGCGTGCATGTGTGGTGCGTGCATGTGCGGTGCGTGCATGTGCGGTGCGTGCATGTGTGGTGCGTGCGTGTGTGGTGCGTGCATGTGTGGTGCGTGCATGTGTGGTGCGTGCATGTGTGGTGCGTGCATGTGTGGTGCGTGCATGTGTGGTGCGTGCATGTGTGGTGCGTGCATGTGTGGTGCGTGCATGTGTGTGCGTGCATGTGTGTGCGTGCATGTGTGGTGCGTGCATGTGTGTGTGCGTGCATGTGTGTGTGCGTGCATGTGTATGTGCGTGCATGTGTGTGTGCGTGCATGTGTGGTGCGTGCATGTGTGGTGCGTGCATGTGTGGTGCGTGCGTGTGTGTGTGCGTACATGCGTGCATGTGTGTGTGCGTACATGTGTGTGCGTGCATGTGTGTGCGCGTGCATGTGTGTGGGTGCATGTGTGTGTGCGTGCATGTGTGTGTGCGTGCATGTGTGGTGCGTACATGTGTGGTGCGTGCATGTGTGTGTGCGCACATGTGTGTGTGTGCACGTGTGGTGTGTGCATGTGTGGTGTGTGCATGTGTGGTGCGTGCTGTGTGTGTGCGTATATGTGTGTGTGTGTGCATGTGTGGTGTGTCATGTGTGTGTGCTGTACATGTGTGTGTGCGTGATGTGTGTGCGTGCATGTGTGTGTGCGTGCATGTGTGTGTGTGCATGTGTGTGCGTGCATGTGTGGTGCGTGCATGTGTGGTGCGTACATGTGTGGTGCGTGCATGTGTGGTGCGTGCATGTGTGGTGCGTGCATGTGTGGTGCGTGCATGTGTGGTGCGTGCATGTGTGGTGCGTGCATGTGTGGTGCGTGCATGTGCGGTGCGTGCATGTGTGGTGCGTGCATGTGTGGTGCGTGCATGTGTGGTGCGTGCGTGTGTGGTGCGTGCATGTGCGGTGCGTGCATGTGCGGTGCGTGCATGTGTGGTGCGTGCGTGTGTGGTGGGTGCATGTGTGGTGCGTGCATGTGTGGTGCGTGCATGTGTGGTGCGTGCATGTGTGGTGCGTGCATGTGTGGTGCGTGCGAGCATGCCTATGTATGTGTGTGGTGCCATGCGTGCGTGTGCGATGTGTGGCGCACATACGCTTACACATTCACTCTCACACTCGCACACATCTGGACAGACATAAACGCATACATGTATATAAGGATGCGAATATCAACGACTAAATGTATTCGCAATACCGACATTATTCAGACAAAAACACTAATGGATACAGAGACAGGCACGGAGACTGACAGAGATGCTGAAACAAAAAGACAGATGTGAACGCTGAAACAAGCATCTTTATTTTTAAAAGTCCAAATAACAAAGAAACATGAACCCAAAGTAGAGCAAGGTTGAATCTAGTATCATTCTTATGGACGCTTCAGCAACATGTGTGTGTTAATATTGCAGAAACTTCAGCGTCTTCAGAATTCTGCAGCTAGGGTAGTGAAGCGACTGCCGAGGTGGGCTCGCATAACCCCTGTGCTCTGTGACCTTCATTGGCTTCCAGTTCGCCAACGGGTGGAATTTAAGACCCTCTCCATCGTGTTTAAGTGTGAATCTGGTGAAGCCCCAACCTACCTCGGAGAACTCCTTAGACCTCACAACCCCACAAGGAATCTCCGTTCCTCAAAAAGAAGACTCTTGATTGTCCCACAAACAAGGTTACGGAGCTTCGGTGACCGCTCCTTCAGCGTTGTTGGACCGAGACTCTGGAACCAACTTCCTGAGGGTCTGAGGGCTAGTCCAACCTTGGCCGCATTTAAGACTGGCCTCAAAACCTTTTTATTTCGTCTTGTCGCGCCATGAGCATGTTTTTGTGATAATGGCGCAGTAAAAATGAAAATACATACATAATATGGAAAAAAGCTTGCGCAAACGGGAACAACATGTCGCGCCATTTGACATAAACAATTGTAACGACTTGTCTCTTCGTTACAATCCTGTTGATACGGGGGTTCTCCTGGCTTGCGCAGGGAAGTTCTGTCGATACGGGGGTTCTCCTGGCTTGCGCCGGGAAGTCCTGTCGATACGGGGGTTCTCCTGGCTTGCGCAGGGAAGTCCTGTCGATACGGGTGTTCTCCTAGCTTGCGCCGGGAAGTTCTGTCGATACGGGTGTTCTCCTAGCTTGCGCCGGGAAGTCGAAGGCCAAGAAATCCGGTGGCCTTTTTAGAAAAGAGCTGAGTGCACGCACTGGTCGATACACGGCAATACAATCAGAAATCGGCATTACCATGACAACTTCACTCTCGAGATTGGATCTCGGAGGACACACTCTCTGTTATCTCTGCTCTTACACGTGTCTTATGTCGCGTTCTCACTTGTCTCTTCTCACGCGTGTTGTCCTCGCTCTCACTTGTCTCTGTCACGCGTGTTGTCCTCGCTCTCACTTGTCTCTGTCATGCGTGTTGTCCTCGCTCTCACTTGTCTCTGTCACGCGTGTTGTCCTCGCTCTCACTTGTCTCTGTCACGCGTGTTGTCCTCGCTCTCACTTGTCTCTGTCACGCGTGTTGTCCTCGCTCTCACTTGTCTCTGTCACGCGTGTTGTCCTCGCTCTCACTTGTCTCTGTCACGCGTGTTGTCCTCGCTGTCACTTGTCTCTGTCACGCGTGTTGTCCTCACTCTCACTTGTCTCTGTCACGCGTGTTGTCCTCGCTCTCACTTGTCTCTGTCACGCGTGTTGTCCTCGCTCTCACTTGTCTCTGTCACGCGTGTTGTCCTCGCTCTCACTTGTCTCTGTCACGCGTGTTGTCCTCGCTCTCACTTGTCTCTGTCACGCGTGTTGTCCTCGCTCTCACTTGTCTCTGTCACGCGTGTTGTCCTCACTCTCACTTGTCTCTGTCACGCGTGTTGTCCTCGCTCTCACTTGTCTCTGTCACGCGTGTTGTCCTCACTCTCACTTGTCTCTGTCACGCGTGTTGTCCTCACTCTCACTTGTCTCTGTCACGCGTGTTGTCCTCACTCTCACTTGTCTCTGTCACGCGTGTTGTCCTCACTCTCACTTGTCTCTGTCACGCGTGTTGTCCTCGCTGTCACTTGTCTCTGTCACGCGTGTTGTCCTCACTCTCACTCTTGGAACTAGATTCCGTAGAGGACTGATCACTCCTTACAAAGGAGGACACACACCTGTCTTTTCGTGCTCTCATCTTTTCTGTTTTCTGTTCCCTTGTCTCTTCTCACTCTCACTGCCACCCTGCTCGTACATATGTATATATGTATGCATATAAACCGCAGGCTTCTAGAACCTTCAAGAACAACGAGAATGCTCTCGATTGTCTTTGAAGTAGCTCGAACGACGTCACGTGACACTTCTAAAGACGAATTCAGCCTGACTACGTCATGTAACTAGGCAACAGACTTGTGGAGAAGACTGACGTATAATCTCGAAAATAGAACGATGTTCTAGTATATTCCAGCACTTTCACAGCACAATGTGCAGATTTGTTATGAAAATATGACGCCAGCATCTTGACTCCAAGGAGTGATTCAGGGAATGATTACGCCGAGAAGAACCTGTAGAAAGAGACATGTTTACGCTTCCATTTCAAGGACTGCAGGTATACATTGAAATGCCAGGATGGGAAACAGCATTCCAGTCGTGCCGAGCAGGGATTGAACCACGGCACCAAGTCGCCTCGAACCAGCGTCTTCAGGTCGAGCCACTGTGCCCTGGTCCAGGCCTCCCTCAGCGTCTTCAGGTCGAGCCACTGTGCCCTGGTCCAGGCCTCCCTCAGCGTCTTCAGGTCGAGCCACTGTGCCCTGGTCCAGGCCTCCCTCAGCGTCTTCAGTCGAGCCACTGTGCCCTGGTCCAGCCTCCCTCAGCGTCCTTCAGGTCGAGCCACTGTGCCCTGGTCGGGCCTCCAGCGTCTGAGGCGAGCCACTGTGCCTGGTCACCAGGCCCTCTCAGCGTCTTCAGGTCGAGCCACTGTGCCCTGGTCAGGGCCATCCCTCACGTCTTCAGGTCGAGCCACTGTGCCCTGGTCCAGGCCCTCTCAGCGCTCTTCAGGGTCGAGCCACTGTGCCCTGGTCCAGGCCTCCCTCAGCAGCAGGAAACAACGTCCATTCTGAGGTAGGCTCTACTTCCAGCAACGCACGTTAGTTTTTCTACACAAATATCCAAACGAATGCAAATCGGTGTCTTTTAGAGTACATTAATGGAACAGAACTGTAGGCACATATTCTATGACACTTGTCCTCTTGAAGCGCTTTTCGGAGTTACTGCTTTCTGAACAATCGTAGCGAAGCTTTAGAGGCCACATCTCTTCCTCTCACTTGTGAGCCAAAATCTGGTTTCCTGTGCAAGACAGAATGAGTAGTGCATTGGGAGAAAAGTGCTGTCAATCTTGTAAAACTCGGTAATGTACTTAAATGGATGATCATTATTGCAGTATTGCAGCGATCACACGTTGAAAACAGCAAAGAGGAACACAAACAAGTACTAGCGACTGCCATAGACCGTTTTCATCGGGGAGAAAATTAGAGTCGCCTCCCTTGTCGCCTGGGATAATATCTGTAACAATACGAAGGTAGGTCAAGGGTAGGCCAGACGACGGGTTCAAAACATGACATGTTCCTCAGTGTCAACATTTCTTTGAGCAACCAGCCAATAGTCGCACAAAATATAAAATTTGATCCAGAGATGCGTAGGGACTTGAAAAACGTATATCGAGCCTCCTGCAATTCCCAAATGAAATGCCCCAATACGAATGGGACAGTTCTTGTTCCTACATTTGCAACGATAGCGCTTAATTCCGAGCCAGGAAAAATGATCCATTAAATATTTGGTTGTTTACCCAAATCCAGTCAATAGACACTAACCATCGAAAAGCAAATGGGCAACTGAAGCGTACAAACATCCTTCCTGCCGGAAGATGGAACACATGCATTCAGATGCAGTAAATGTCGGTCTTTAATATGTTCCTTGTGAATGCTCTTTTTTAGGGCGCTGATTGGACAGGTGTATTTAAAGTCCTAAACCATACTTGCTGTCAAATTAAGCAATGGTGTTCGCTTTTCTGCACCACACTGCGGTGAAACTGGTGCACTCTTCATTTTTTGTGAAACACGGTCGCAAAGGTACAGCCACAGCGATTTTCAGACTGGCATTTTTTGCCTGGAATGCCGTGCACACAGTGACACTGTTCAGCCCTCCGCCACGTATTTCAGAGTATTTAAACAACGAAAACACATCTTTTCTCATTGATTTTCAACTAATGACATACACGCCAAGCCACTCACGCCCGATGTAAGAGCTGTGGTGGGACTCCCCACCCCACTCACCACCTGGGTTCCGGAAGCATGTCAGCACCGGATACGCGACGCTCTCGTGGGACCAGAGGGAGTCGTTTCTAAAAGGTGTAACAAAAAGTTCGAAGACGAGCCTGTCACAGCGGAGCGCTGTCCGAAGCCCAAAAGCCCTCTCTCCTCAGTGAGCCGTGGCCACGCGGGCCGCTCGCCGTGAGCGCCCATCTACCGGACATTTAGAAATAG
>JAWQFJ010019028.1:2500-17356 GCA_034096865.1 Theodoxus fluviatilis
ATGGAACAGCGGAACTTCCGTGAGGTATGCACTAACTAGGTGTAGTGCCCACAGTGAACGAAGGCGAAGTGAACTTATCGAACAAGTGTTCAGCCAATACTTCAAGCAAGTATTAGAATATATCGAAGAAAAAATAAATAGGAAAATATAATTTACTAGAACAGACATCTTATTTGGGGATCCTGAAGAAAGTAACATGATAAATCACATCATTCTACTAGGGAAAAGACATATTTTACAGAAGAAAAAATAAGCTATACCCATTCTCGGAGGACCTCACATTCTATGTCAATAGTGTGATCAAATTAGAAAGACAAGCCGTGACACTAAAATGGAATATGGAGGCTCATGAAAGGAGGTGAAGGGATTTTTACCTTGAAAGTCGAGTTGTCCACCAGTAAATTGCAAGGTTTATTGAGACCAATTATACAAAATCAGTGTGTCTGTGTGAGAGTGAGTGTATGAGTGAATGCTAGAGTGCATAACGCCCCCTCCAATCCCCTTTCCCTGTTCCATCATCTCATGTGTATTTTTTTCTGTATTTTTTGGTACTTTTGAATACATACTAAAATAAATAAAATAAAAAAGTCATGCAGCATGCCATTATTGCATACGAATAGGCATTCACTGCGGCCTTATTGAGCTACATGATGCTGGTAGTAGTATCATGTAGCTCAGTTCACAGCCTAGACCTCCCGCAACTCCAAAACAAAAGAGCGATCTTATAATTAGGACGAATCAGGAAGCAGCTTCGGATTACTACATCGGAATTCAAAGAACACGATCACCGACGACTACTTCAAAATTCGGACATCTGGCGAACCCCAAAATCGCTTACGAGAAGTGGAAATTTCGGCGAAGTGGTCCGAAGCTTCGCTGAATTAGAACACAGCCGTACAAGGACTTGCAACACGTTGGTACTGGCAGCACATAAAATTATATTCTTTGCTTCATAGAAATATATGATACGATATGCTTCATGAAAATATTCCTAGGACGATGAGAATGTGGAATAAGTGAATGCTAGTCATAGTGTTTACTGTTAAACAAGGGAGTGAATGATGGCAAGTTTCAAGTGTTCAAACATGTAAAACAAGCAGGAATCTGAACACCAGGCAGGATTTCGTGTGCGTGACATGGAGTGATATGAATATCAGTAAAGGCATTCAAACGCAAAATTATATTGAAAATATCACACACACACACACACACACACACACACACACACACACAGAGGCACGCACGCACACACGCACTCACACCATTCGCACACACGTACACATACACGCACACATACACGCACGCACATACACACTTGCACACACGCACACATGCACGCACGCACGCACACAACACGCATAGGGTTTCCGTTTCATAGGGTGAAATGCAGTTTCTAATCTTACTGAGGGTTTTATCCTTCCAGGTTTACTGGAGGTCCTACAGACTTTATCTGTCTGTCTGTGTGTCAGTCTGTCAGTCTCGACTTAACGGCTGATATCTCAACAACTACTGGACGAATTTCCTTGACATTTTGCACACTTATTGGAAGTTAGGTCCGATTGAATGTGTCAAATTTTCAGAATCGAGGTTTGAAAAAAAATTGATTTTTTTAAGGTCGTAAACTCGAAAACACCCCCCTAAAATGTCAATGGACGGAATGGCGAAATGCAAAATGTGTGACGTGATCATTTGACAGCGAATAACATGACGTAATTTTATCTGTATGTCTGTCTGTCAGTCCCGACTTAACGGCTGATATCTCAACAACTACTGGACGGATTTCCTTGACATTTTGCACACTTACTGGAAGTTAGGTCCGATTAAATGTGTCAAATTTTCAGAATCGAGGTTTGAAAAGAAAGTGATTTATTTAGGTCGTAAACTCGAACCCCCCCCCTAAAATGTCAGTTGACGGAATGTCGAAATGCGTGGCCATTTAATGGCAGTGAATCGATATTAAACGGCAGAAATAGACCTTGAGTATCCTAAAATGTACAAGACCACTCAAATTTCATGAACTATTATCCATTTTTCTACAACTTACAGTACAAAATACGAACCAAGGCGGTTTACGAAAAAGAACGTTATAAATGCTTTACAAACACCCAGTCATACCAGTTCTCCAATGGCACATTTGGTAGAGCGTTGGACTCTTGGTCATGTATGACCAGGTTCAATTCTGCGCTGAATTTTGTTTTCTCCCTCTTTTTTCGAGAGGTTGTGGGTTCGAAACCGACCTGGTTTTTTGTGTTTGTGTGTGTGTGTGTGTGTTTTTCTCCTCTTTTCCCGAGAGGTTGTGGGTTCAAACTCGATTTTTTTTTTAATGCCAAAACCTGGAGGTTCAGCGCCAGCGGTTTTTATCAAACATTATGACGCACCAGGACTGAAGAATGGGAACGTGACAATGACCAGGCTTGCAATGTCATCTCCAGCTGCCAGTAGTCTTCAAGAATTACGAGATCACGATTGCCTTTTCTACCAACAGATTTTTCTTTTGGAACGTATTACAGAAAAGAAAGGTCAGTAAGCTCAGGAAAAAAGCTGTCACATTACTGTGGCGGAAACATTGATGTATGCATCTGGTTCTAGAATAAAGAAAATTCAAGTGTGTGTTTCCAGTCCAGTTTTTGCTAGCCATTTCCACTATTCAGGGTTAGCCGTAGTTTCAATGTGTACTGGATAAAATTAAATACAAGTGGAAACCGTAGTCAACTTAAGAACGAAACGGACTTCCTTCCGTCGTCACGACGATACCAAATCATCCTGGAATAAAGTTGAACTGACGTTGGACCTGTATTTCTAGCTTTCCAAAGGTGTAATATAAAGCAGGCATTTATGCAGCATTTAAAACATTACAGAGATCTATGTATTATATTGGTCCTCTATAGATCTTAGCACTACGAAAGTAATCAAATACACCACATTCAATGTTACAAGGGTCCCTGAAAAAACAGATGCAAAATCAAGTGACATCTAATCAACTCTGAGCATGACTCGAAAAGGTCATTTTCTTTCTAAGCGTTCGTTTAGGTGTTGGCAAATACGCCTGATTACTTTGGCTTTACCCGCATTTACTTGTGTTTATATATATGTGTGTGTATGTGTGTGTGTATGTGTGTGTATGTGTGTATGTGTGTATGTGTATGTGTATGTGTGTGCGTTTGTGTGTATGTGTGTATGTGTGTGTATGTGTGTGTATATGTTTGTGTATGTATGTGTATATGTGTGTGTATGTGTGTGTGTGTGTACGTGTGTGGGTGTGTACTGTTGTCGTTCTGAATGGCGCGTCCACTGCTGGTTTTATCTGCAAGGCATCCTCACGACCGACAAGTGTCTGAGAGTATTGCGCCTTCAGAGTGGCTCACCCATACACCCACCTCCACCACCACCCTGCCCGATAGCATCAGACTCGAAGTGAGCATTGTAATCAAGACCGATGAGCGTGGTGTTGATCCGAGCCAGACCTGCAGGGAACTAGCGCACAAAGCAGCCCTTCCCACTGTCGCTTTTCCTGCCAGCTCCGTCGCCTTCAGGGGCCAGACTGGCTAATGACTGGCCTAACGTGGCTGGACACTCTTTCAGACGAGCGTCTGCCTTCCAGTCGACCTTTGTCTGCGAAAATGCTCTCGCCTGCCGCCAGCCCGAATGTTGGAGGCTTTGTTCAGTTCCCTCTCGTCAGGCGAGCATCACGGGGGCCAATTTTGTGTGTCTGCCTGCAGGGCGTGAAATTAAACGCCGGACGTCTGCGGTAGTCGCTGGTAATGAGAAGGTGCAGTACGTTTCCTCCAATTTCGCTCTCATCTAATGTTTACTTTAACTCTTTTCTCTGTTATCAGTAAGTCTGCAAAGACAACTCCAGTCGCATTTCGGAGGTTCTCCTGTGATGAAATGCGTGTGTGAATGTGACGACACAAATGCGGAACGCAGAGGATGGGTCTCGTCTGTTTGAGATACAGTTCAGTAGTTCGATATTTGTACATCTGGAAGCACGAGTGAAAAAGGTATCCAGCATGACCAAAAATGGATGGAGTTTTACGGCCTACCAGCCTTTGAGTGCTATCTAAGAGCACTGAGTAAATCACTAGATAAGTTTAGAGTAAGAGCAAAGCAAGTCACGATTTTCCTAATATTCACCTCTTACGAATCGCATAGGGAGACACGGTAGGTCTATTCTTACTCCCCCAACCCCCAGAGGAAACCCAGATTGACAAAGTGTCATCACTTTGCCATCTCTAGAACAGTCAACTTTGATATCCAAGTAACTGTCTACACAACTGGGGCGAGTTGCTTTTCAAAGACTGAAAAGATTGCATCGGTCGAGTTTACCCTTCAATTCACTATGCACGCGTTGTCAACTTCACGCAGCTCTATATTGCCTGACGAAGGTAAAAGGTTTGTTTTCTGGCTCATTGCGATCCTCATCCTATCCATCTTTATAAATGTGATAATTGTGTACTAACAGTATAACTGCGAAGAAAAGTCCAATCAACGACAATGTTTTTAAAAAAGTTTCCAATTAATTTATTTACAAAAAGAGAGAACAAAGAAGAAAAAAGGTAAGATACACATTTCAGTTTTCATCAATCATCACCATCATCATCATCACCATCATCATCATCATCATCATCATCATCATCATCATCATCATCATCATCATCATCATCATCATCATCATCATCATCATCATCAATCAATCAACATCAGTATCATCAATCAACATAATCATCATCAATCAACATCAACATCATCAATCAACATCACCATCATCAATCAACATCAGCATCATCATCAATCATCATCATCATCATCATCATCATCATCATCATCAATCATCATCAACATCATCAATCATCATCAACATAATCAATTAACATCAACATCATCAATCAACAACATCATCATCATCATCATCATCAATCAACATCATCATCATAAATAAACATTAACTTCATCAATCAACAGCATCATCATCATCATCATCATCATCATCATCATCATCATCATCATCATCATCATCATCATTATCATCATCACCATCATCATTCAACATCATCATCATAAATAAACATTAACTTCATCAATCATCATCATCATCATCATCATCATCATCATCATCATCATCATCATCATCATCATCATCATCATCATCATCATCATCATCATCATCATCATCATCACCATCATCATTCAACAGCATCATCATAAATAAACATTAATTTCATCAATCATCCTCATCATCATCATCATCATCATCATCATCATCATCATCATCATCATTATCATTATCACCATCATCATTCAACATCATCATCATAAATAAACATCAACTTCATCAATCATCATCATCATCATCATCATCATCATCATCATCATCATCATCATCATCATCATCATCATCATCATCAATCAATCAACGACAACTTTGCTTTTCACAAGTCCTTCTCATCGAAAACACTGGCCACATTACTCGTGACACAGTCAGTCAGACTATCGTGACATAAAAACGACTCTACGAAGAAATCCTGGCAAACAGGGAGATGGTGAAAACTGACGTGATGCGGCCACCCGGTGTGATCTGACAGCTCTGCAATAAGCATCATCCGGGGAACGGTGACGGGAAAGAAGGAGACCAGGAAGACAGAAAAAGGGGGTCGATACCAGCTGTGGGCAGACCGCCCTAGAACTCACTTGATTGCAACTCCTCGTCGGAGGCCGCCAGAGATGGCGGGAGTCTGGAGACTGAGTCAGATGGCACGCTTCCATGACTCTGTGTGGTTGCAATGCGATTGAAAGAATGAGTGACTAAATGAAAGAATACATGAGTTAATGAAGAAACAAACAAATGAATGAATGAATGGAACAATACGCGAATGAATGAAATAATGATGAATTAATGCATAAGTAAACGCATGAAAAAAGAGAAAAGAATGAACCAATGAAACGAACGAACGGAAGAAAAAATAGATTGTTGAATGATGACTGCTTGACGGACCAAAGGAACATATGAACGAACGAAATAATGAACTAATGAATGGTGAATGATGGACCAACAAACACACGAACGAATGAACGAATGAATGAATAAATGAATGAATGAAATGGATTTTTTAAAAAGTTGAGAGTGCTGGGAAATGAATACAATTCATATTTCCAGCCCAATTCCTTCAGCAAAATGTTCCGCTCCATAGGGCCTTTCCTGTGCAGAGTGTATTCATGGAATAAAGGTAGCAAGCATTGGGTGCGTTTGTTAGGCGTAGACTTGCAGATTTCTACCGTTTTCGTGAACGATAGCCACGAAGTGGTGTACTTAACGCGGTCTAGTTGGTTGTTTGGCTGGCTGGCTGGGTGGCTGGGTGGCTGGCTGGCTGGGTGGTTGACTGGCTGGGTGGCTGGCTGGGTGGCTGGCTGGGTGGTTGACTGGCTGGGTGGCTGGCTGGGTGGTTGACTGGCTGGGTGGTTGACTGGCTGGCTGGCTGGCTGGCTGGCTGGCTGGGTGGCTGGGTGGCTGGCTGGGTGGTTGACTGGCTGGGTGGCTGGCTGAGTGGTTGACTGGCTGGGTGGCTGGCTGAGTGGTTGACTGGCTGGGTGGCTGGCTGGGTGGCTGGCTGGGTGGCTGGCTGGGTGGTTGACTGGCTGGGTGGCTGGCTGAGTGGTTGACTGGCTGGGTGGCTGGCTGAGTGGTTGACTGGCTGGGTGGCTGGCTGAGTGGTTGACTGGCTGAGTGGTTGACTGGCTGGGTGGCTGGCTGAGTGGATGACTGGCTGAGTGGTTGACTGGCTGGCTGGCTGGCTGGGTGGCTGGCTGAGTGGTTGACTGGCTGGGTGGCTGGCTGAGTGGTTGACTGGCTGAGTGGTTGACTGGCTGAGTGGCTGGCTGGCTGAGTGGTTGACTGGCTGAGTGGTTGACTGGCTGAGTGGTTGACTGGCTGGGTGGCTGGCTGAGTGGTTGACTGGCTGGGTGGCTGGCTGAGTGGTTGACTGGCTGGGTGGCTGGCTGGGTGCGTGGGTGAGTGGGTGGGTGGGTTGGTTGGTTTGATGGTTGGTTGGATGGTTGGATGGTTCGTTGGTTCGTTGGTTCGTTGGTTCGTTGGTTCGGTCGGTCGGTCGGTCGGTCGGTCGGTCGGTCGGTCGGTCGGTCGGTCGGTCGGTAGGTTGGTTTGTTGTTGGTTTGTTAGTTGGTTGGTTGATAGATTGGTGTATTGGTTGATATTGTTGTCTTCTTGTGTGTGTGTATGTGCGTGCGTGCGTGTCTCTCTCTCTCTCTCTCTCTCTCTCTCTCTCTCTCTCTCTCTCTCTCTCTCTCTCTCTTGTTTGTTTTGCTTTGTGGGTTTTTTCTGTTTGTCCAGCCAGTAAATGTTTTGTTCTTTGTTTATAGATATATACATAGATGTGTCCATGCATCAACTATTTATTGTCTAATCTATCCTGTAGTATGTTCAATCATCCATCTTTTCCCTTAGTCACCTATTCGTTTGTTCGTTCTCCATGAAATACTAACCCTCTTATTCATGTGTGTTTTGTTAGTATGCTTGTTTCTACGTTTATGTGTTGGTCGGTTCATTTTTTCGGTCATTCTTCTTTTCATTCATCCATCCATCCAACCGTCCATTAATTTATTCATTCATTCAGACATCTATCATCCATATTTTCAATAAGTACATTTATTTCGTTGTTTGTTCGTTCGTTCTTCTATCACTATCGTTTAATCAATACTTCCCCTCCCTTTCTTTCTTTTCACTATTCTTTGCTCTATCCTTCTGTGTACAGCGCGCGAGCGGACATGTCCACGTCATGTCTAGCCTGGCAGCCACCCCACATACATCTTGCCATGTCCCATTCTGGTACGCCAAAGAAAAAGTATTCCAGCATATCTGGTATATCAACATGACCTCATCCCATTCTAGTACTCCAGTGATAAGGTATTCCAGCATATCTGGAATACCAACATGACCGTATTCTATTCTGGTACGCCAGTGGTAAAGTATTCCAGCATATCTGGTATACCAACATGACCTTATTCCATTCTGGTACGCCAGTGATAAAATATTCCAGTATCTCGTGTACACCAACATGACCTTATCACATTCCGGTACGCCAGGGACAAATTATTCCAACATTTCTGGTATACCAACATGACCTTATCCCAATCTGGTGCGCCACCGATAAAGTATTCCAGTATCCCTAGTATACCAACATGACCTTATTCCATTGTGGTACGCTAGAGATAAAGTATTCCAGCATCCTTGGTTTTTCAACATAACCTTATCTCATTCTGTTACGCCAGTGACAAAGTATTCCAGCATATCTGGAATACCAAAACGACCGTATCCCATTCTGATACGCCAGTGATAAAGTATTACAGCATCCCGGGTATACCAACATGACCTTCTCCAGCACCAGATGGGCGGACTCCAGTCAAGACCACAGGTCATCACAGAGAATGACGGTTACTGCAGAAGACCACCAGACAGGCTGGCAGGGACGCCATTACCGTCATGCAAGCGGAGCAGGGAGGACGCGGACGATGACCTCTGGAGACAGAGAGTCAGAGAGTCGCTCATTGCCTGCCCAGGCGCCGACCCTTAGCTTCAATGTGAAAGGCGTCAGGGACAGAAGTTGGGGTGAGATCAGCAAGCTTGGCACGACTCTGCCCTGAAGGATCGCATTGCATCTGCTCGCCACTAGCGGCACAGCGATATTGACTCCTGCAGTCATGCCATCTGTGAACTCCATGGGGTCGATCCCGAGTTTGTCCCAACACAAAGATACCAAACAATTCAGGTCTTTGTTCTACTAGAATGCGTTAGTATCATGTTTCTCAGTGCATGCACCACGCTTTATGAAATGCTTAGGCTACGAAATATTGATAACTTGATGGCATGTCTAGATAATGAAAGACAGTGAAACAATATTGCTATCCGTGTATTCGTAGAAGTCGATAACCATTTCGCATCTATGAAGAGCAAATATGTATTCATACTTGTTCTCTTTGGAGTTGCTGGCGTTTTTCTCCTGAAAGGTTTGAACGGTCTTTCGAAGCAATACTCATGCAGCAATGTCTGATTAGAGGACTTGCAGCGCTGTACCGAAGTGACCTCAAACACCACATAGACAACACACCTCTGTTGCTTTTTTGCCTTGATTCGTACTGTGTTCCCTCGAAAAACAAACGAGCATTTTCATATCATTGCTGCGCATGCATGTACGCATTTCTTGTCGCAGAGGATAGGGAAGAACTGGGTTCAGGCAGACATAACAAAGTTGCGTTTGTGGCGGCTAGCAGATGAAAATCCATTTTATCGTTCTTCTGCCCGCCTTACTCCCAACATGTCTGCATGTCTGTGTCTGCCTGCCTTCCTGTCTGTCAGTGTGTCTGCCTGCCTGTCAGCGTGTCTGCTTGCCATCCTGCCTCTCTCTATGTGTCGGCTTGTGTGTCTGTCGGTGTGTCTGTCTGTCTGTGTGTGTGTCTGTCTGTGTGTATATATGTCTGTGTGTCTCTCTGTCTTCCTTGTTGCCTGCCTGTCTGCCTGCCTGCCTGTCAGTATGTCTTGCTTTCTGTCTCGTTCTCTCCTTTGGACCGGTGGCCTAATCAATAAATGTGTTTGTTCGTTTGCTCTCTCTCTCTCTCTCTCTCTCTCTCTCTCTCTCTCTCTCAACATCACCTATGCTGGATTATCAACTTAACGGGACGACCGACGACCCATCCTGAGGACAAACTACAACCAGCAACACGAAGGTATGAGAACCCATATACTTTATTCAAGAACCAGCTTGAATATATTTTGCTGGTACATTGAAGAATTGGCTTCGAGGCTGAGTAAACTAGGGCTCTTGAACTACGTTGCAACCTTCGACAATTGCTGTGTTGTAGAGATCTTTTCGTCACGGGCCTTTGATTATAACATTTAAATCAAGATTATCATGTTTTTCACTCTCCAGCTCAGAAACTGTCTCACTATACGGCCGTCGATCAGGGGGAATGGCTATCTTAGTCAACAAATGCATCACCTTCATGTCTGTGCGACTGACTGTGATCAATATCACATGGTAATTCTAATACTGCCAAATATCGATATGAATAAACATTTTATTATTTGTGTTTATATACCGCAATAGACTTTCCCTATAACGTCGACAAGAATGTAAAATGTAGTATTCTGCAACTGGAAGATTAGCAAAATGGACGATTGGTTGTGCAAAACTGGTGATAGTAAATATTTACAGGTATTTGGGGTTTCTTTTTATAACAAAATTGTCCATCACTGCTGCCCTGGAATACCAAGTGACAATGCCCCCAAAAAGATTGTACAGCCTTTAAAAACATCGTGGAATCTGCATTCCATGAACACAACGATACTCTTAGAAATAGTTGATGCCCGGGTGCAACCGTCTGTTTTGTACGGATCAGAAATATGGATATTAACCAGATAGCAAATTGTGCAAAAAGCACATATCTTCGCGTGCAAAATATTTCTCAAGTTGAACAATAAATTTTCTAATACAATGTGTTATGGCGAACTGGGAAGGTATCCCCTCTACACCAACGCTCTGATAAAAACTGTGACGTATTGGCTGAAGCTATGCAAAATGCCCGCAAATAGACTTCCAAAGCAAGCTTACCTCATGATAATGAACATTAAAGTACCAGAAGAGTATGACTGGATACGATTGGTGGGTAAACGTATATCACAGTACAGATTCAGATATATTGGGGAAAATTCTCACACAAGCAATATAAAAGGTTTCCTTCGAATCTTGAAGCAAAGGTGACGAAACTGTTTTCGACAGGAGTGGACAGCCAAGATTAATGGCAGTGAAAGATTTGCTTTGTACCGATCATTTAAAAACACATTTGGTGTGAAAATTATCTTAACTTCATCAACATAAAGAAATTTAGAGACTGTTTTATACGCTTGAGGCTTAGTAATAGCAAATGTTAAAACATTATACGACCCAGAGCACAGCTGGATCAGGATGAAAGATGCCCATTCTATGACGATGTTGAAAACGAGACACACTGCATTTTAAGTTGTCCTCTGTACTCTGACATGAGAGGAAAATACGTTGCAAAACATTTGCAAAAGAATAGGCATAATAATATAACGCACTTATTAAGTGGAAGCAATGTACATAAAACGCGCGATGTTACAATGTGTTTATATCATAGTTTGAAGCGTCGCAACCAAACAATTGCCGAAAGAACTCTACATAATTCTTCCTGTAAATGAATAAAATAATTACCTGTCAGGAACTCCATTGTATACTCTACAACGTTGTTGTATTCGGTTTAGATGCATTGACTTTTCCTATAATAATCATCATCAACCTCGTTGCTAAATGTTCGCTATGTGTGCTCAAAATTTGTGATCACTGTATTGACTGTAACTGTTCTACTGTAAGGATCATATTTGCTTTTCTCTGAGAGCAATCTAAACATGTATTTTGATCAGTGTAAAGTTTGAACTGCTTCACCACTTCGTGTATATATATCGTCGTGATTTTACATATGTGTATTCTTATAGGCGTGATGTGTCGATGGCTGAAATAAAGATTCGGATTCAGATTCTCTCTCTCTCTCTCTCTCTCTCTCTCTCTCTCTCTCTCTCTCTCTCTCTCTCTCTCTCCATACCCACTTGGCTGCTCGCGCTCGAGTCGATAGGACGTGTGTGCTGCGGCTCTGCTCTGCTCACGTTGGTTTACCACTGCCACCACCACAATGCCAGTCGCTGGACTGCCAGTTGCTCTGGAAACGTTGCTGACATCCTTGTTGGCGACGAGTGAACCTTCCTCTTGGAAAGTGGCAGGCGAGCGTGGGACCACCGTGGTTGTGCTGCGCTTTCGAGAGGACGACGGCCGGCCATTACCAGCGCGCGACGACCAGAGAGGTTTTGGAAGCGGAAGACTCCGGCACAGCGGCGACGCGACCAACAACGAGCCGATCACTGCAGAGCAAAGGGTGAGCAGAGAGCGGTCGTCACTTTATTCCGCGAATATTCCAATGAAAATGTTGCGACATCCATTGTATGTGATACTGCGTCTGAGCAAAACTCACGAGTCACTGCAGAGACAGATCATGTAGCCTCCTCTTCAGTGACCTTTGACCCGCCAAGTGCACCGTTTTGCTCTGAGACGGAGCCTGCCGCATCGCCAGTCATCACTACCATTCACGAGCCTCCCTCTGTAACAACGCAACCTTCCATTCCTGTCCATCATCCCGACTTGTCACCACCTTCAGCAAGCAAAGAGGTTCCCCGTGGGGAGATGCAAGCTGCCCTCCAACGCGGCATGGACGAGATGGGGGAGACTATGACTCGCGGGATGGAAAAGATGGAGAGAGCAGTGCGGGAGGGAGTGGCCGGGGTGTGTAGTGCCATGGGTGTCAGCGGTGGCGATCAAGTTGATCGCAATGGGTCTTCGCCTGCTCTCCCACCTATGTCTACTGATCGACCCTCTGACTTCGACCAAATTTTCAGGAGGATCCGGTCGCAGTCATCGTCGGGGGCTGACACCACGACTCCAGCTCCATGTGCTTCAGACTCGCCTGCTTACACACGGGACATGTTTGTCAACAAAGGCAGAACCGAGATGCGCCGGGCGCCGCCGACACGTCAGCTCCCCACACGGTCTGCACGAAAAAAATGATTCTGTTGATGACGGATACCGCTCTCTTTCGTGCAGATCGTATACATCGTGCTTGCCACAACTGGGTGCCAGTTTTGATGACTGTACATAGCCGTTGTTTGCGTTAGACACGATTTGTTCGTGTTCCAGTGTAATGGGCCGGTGGCCTGGACATTTGATAAATTCGTTCGTTCGTTCGATCTGCAGATAGACTTTTCGCGTTCGTCTACGCGCCGCGCCCGACTTCCCATTACTGGTGACCAGTACTGATGAAATGTACATTATGTTGCGTGCCAAACGCGTTCACTACCATTTTGTAATGGGCCGGACTGGCCTATACAATAAACTTTCAGTTCAGTTCTCTCTGCATACGCACACACACATTTATAAAAAGACTGCCACGTCTTACGTTACGCTTGATTGTGCTCCCAGGCACTCAGCCAGTCCGTCAGCTGCTTCCTGGACCGAACATCTCTCATTCCTCCTCTAATCCTTCAGGCTCTCCTGTGGTGGAAACGAAAAACCGTGAAAAAAATTTCTAATGGCCTTTTTGAAATTAAAAGAAAATGCGTAACCATGTCCCGAAAGAGTTCCATCTCCACTTGACGTCATTATTTCTGTGAGCAACACCAAAGATTATATAGTTACACAAAGATAGCTCATTAGCTCATTGTTGTGAGGATCGAGACACGTTGCGCCCCCAAGCGGAAGGTTACTTGGGTGAATCAAGGGAAGTAATCACACCGCTTAGCGACATATAAATATTGCTTGTTTATCGACGTCTGTACAGTGATTTAATCTTGTTCAAGTGCGCTGCCAGAGAGAGAGAGAGAGAGAGCGAGAGAGAGAGAGAGAGAGAGAGAGAGGGAGAGAGATAGAGAGAGAGAGAGACAGACATACAGACAGAGAGAGGTCTTTCGCGCAGTATCTCACGTTAGGTCTTATCCGCACGGTATAGGGGGAACGAGGGGGATGCTCAATAAGTGGAGATGATGGATGGATGGTGAATGAATGAATGAATGAATGAAGTTTTACGGCCTATCAGCATTTGGAGACTAAGGCCTTTTCACAAAACCACTGGTACTAATACGAGCGAGATATAATCAAATCACGACTGGGAGGGGAAAGAAAAGATAACTCTAACAACATCTTTCTTTCCCCCATTCAACACATGCAGCGGACGTTCGGAAACAAAGTTTTAGAGCGAAGTTATGATGAGGATAATGAGTGCAGATGGTTGGCAAGCGGAATGAAACAACAATTTTACTGTGAGACGTTCCGTCGGAACGTCAGATCTGTGAACGCTTCGAAAGGGGTGCGCGACTTTGACCTGGATGCAGTGTAAGTCGTAAGCAAAGATCGTGATGAGTCGAAGTCTCAAGATCGAGGGTTTATGGGGTTTTTGTGGACATACGGCGATCGTATGACAAGGCAAATATGCTCAAAATGAAAACAGAGCTGCACGAAAAGGGGTTCTACCACGACAGTTGTTCCAATGCTTATGCTGTGGCCTCAGCAAAGATTATATAGTTGATCGTATCTATAATCTTTGCCGAAGCGGCAACTTAATTCACTTGATCGAATGACTTTCTGGCCGCAAATCACCTTCTTGACAGGTATGTATTGGTTTGCATTTCCTAAAGATATTCCACAGGGGTGTATACGTTGATAAACAAGCTTGCATTCTTCGATAATAATGAAAATTAGATCGTTCCATCAACACCATGTAGATTCAATAGGCCTATGTGCGCGTTCGATTTCCCAACGCCTGCTACAAAAAACAAAGCCAAAACACCCCCATTATTGCAGCAAATCATTTTGTTACACATTACACAGTAAATGTATTCACAAACATGATCGGAACGCATCAGAAACGCGTCGAGAAACAAGCAATTTTACTTGTCGGTAAGCGTTGTCAGTACTTCCATTGATTCACCCATGTTACCTTCCGCTTGGGGGCGCTGCGTTTCCCAGCGTCTTGTAACTCCATATAGCAACAGCTCGTTATGACCGGTCTTTGTATGAATAGTCTTTGGCAACACTGAGTACAAGAGAAGAAGAAAGAGGTAAGACGAAAAATAACAACGAAAAAACAACAACAATCCAAAACAACCAAATAGCGTTGCTGAAAGGAGAGCAAAGTTCAGAGAAAAGAGAGAAGACGAAAGTGTGGATGGCGAGATGAAGGTAGAGAAGGGGAGGTAGAGAGTGACAGACGAAAGCACGAGAGGAAAAA
>JAWQFJ010019031.1:0-15000 GCA_034096865.1 Theodoxus fluviatilis
TTGATTAGCATTGACTCTCCCCATTCAGGCGCACATCCGGGTACTTGTGGGGGCAGTATGGGCCCACTGTGACGAGATTCACTCTTGATGTCGCCGTGAGTCAACTTTGGGTTGGAGTACTTTCTGAAGAGGTCCCCCCCCCCCCCCCCTGTGGGGTGGGGGTAAGAGGCGAATTACTAGAGAAATCATGTCTTACTCTAATTCTAACCACCTGTAGTGAAATTTTCGAGATCAATGGACTTAAATATCCCACAAAGGCTGATAGGCTGCAAATTTCATCCATCCATCCATTCCCAAAGATGGTGCTGGTACCTGATTGTGCATCCCAACCATCCGTCCTCGTGTTTGTCGTCAGATGCCATAGCAGAGGACATCAAGTGGCCCGATGACCAGGGGGTGAAGCGCAAAGCAGTTTGAGCACCATCTGTGCGTGTCCCGTCCCCCCCCCCCCCCCCCCCCCGTAGGCTGCATAGTTCAAATGCATGCCCGCTCGATGATAATAGTCTTCTGATAAAGTCCAACTCAACACATACGCGTAAGCAAGTATACACTTCTGAGCCTGTGCAGTAACAATATTCCTGAATATGCCAATCTATCAACGCCATGCAAAGTATACGAATAAATGACTCAATGAAGTATTTATGCCTATGCCTTTGAAGGCTATGTAAGGCCACTGATCACGAAAAGCAGTAGATCTAGGCAGAATAAGAGCGAGTCTCCATTTCCCTTGTTATTCGCCTTTTATGTATCGCGTAAGGGACACGCGGTGGGTCTATTCTCACCCCCAACCCCCAAGGGGCTCTAGGCAAAGACAGAAGTGATGGGGATTAGCACAGGTCATTTCGTCCCATTGTTATACATGCATGCATGCCAACCTGTCAGCCAACCTGTATGTATGCGTGTGTGTGTGTGTGTGTGTGTGTATGTCTGGTTGTCGGCATATCTTAACTTCCGTTGCTCGAGCTCAATGGTCTAAAATACTTATGTACGAGATTCATGCAAACTAACTGCTCTGTGTAAAGAGCGCAGAGTTCCCTGTACTGGCCAAATACACGTACAGGACATTTTTATGATGAGTGTGTGACCATGCTTTGCATATTCTGGTCTGGCCGTGTGTTCACTGCAGGGGACATAACTACTTAGTCAACAAAAGTAACCTCCCTTTATGCCGTGACCCATTCCGCTCACTGTCCCTTTATTCCACTTCCCCTACCGGTGGGTGGGGGATAAGTGTAGAATTACCATGTCTCCCTGCTCGACTCGTGAAAAGTGAATGACTGAGGATACAGGCTTGACTGGTTCCCATCCAAGCTAGGACAATTAATTTGGGTTAGCAATTGCCGTATTTATAGTCAGCAAATGCTGACAGGCTGAAAAGCCTCAATTCATCTGCTTCCATCTTTCATTCACCCTCCTCTCTGTTTTTCACACTGCTCCACCACTCGTGATTACCTTTCTTCCTCGCTGCCTCATTCCTTCATCCCGACTCGCATATTCATTTTCTGCGCGCTCATGTGCATTTCGGCCGCCAACCGAAAGGTTGCGAGTTCGTCCCCGCCTGTGGTCTTACATTATTGTTCCTGTCTGTCCCATGCAGGGCTTCGGCTCTGTATGTTAAACTTTACGTGTATACACACGCGCATGCACGCACGCACGCAAACACACATACTCACGCACACGCACGCACACGCGCGCGCGCGTACACACACACACACCACATACATGCACTCACACAGGCACACACACACACACACACACACACACACACACACACACACACACACACACACAGACACACACACGCACACACACACACACACACACACACACACCACACTCATGAACTCACACAGCCCCCCCCCCACCCCCCACCCCCCCCACACACACACCACACTCATGCAGTCACACAGGCCCCCCCCCCCCCACACACACACACACCACACTCATGCACTCACACAGGCCCCCCCCCCACACACACACACCACACTCATGCACTCACACAGGCCCCCCCCCCCCCCCCCCCCCCCACACACCACACTCATGCAGTCACACAGGCCCCCCCCCCCCCCCCACACACACACACACACCACACTCATGCACTCACACAGGCACACACACACGCTTGTACCCCACGTGCAGGTACAAGTGTACTTACATCTTCTGGCTGGTTGTGTAGTCTTGACTGAGCTGAAGCCTGGAATGCAGAGCAGACATGCTTGCAGCTGACGAAGGGGACATCGAGTGGCTCTATCCGAATTTTGCGCTCACGCAACTCTCTCCGGCCAGTCGGAATGTTCGTTGTCTGACTCCAGCACTGACAACATTCTCATCCGATTTTCCCCCTTCGTCTAATTCTAAACCAAACTCTGCCGGGGACCTTGATCGTGGAATCCGCACATTCAAAGGGTTCCTTTAAACGCCGTTGTATTCACAGCCAAACACGAATTCACAGAGGAAATTTTCGGCTAAAAAGCTTTCCTGGAGCACACAAATAAACTTCAATAAGGACACAACGGCGGGTCAAAATCCCTTGAGATTTTTGTGCGTAAGCCCTGTGTTTGTCGTATTTTCCCCCCTTTACCCATTCATCTGAACATCTTACGATCGAACTCTTCCACACTAGATTTCCGACAAGGTGGTGTATTAAGTGCTGCATTTTCCTGGAGTTTCACATTTTCTGAACGTTCATGTTGGCATGGGCTCCTTCTAATATTTTCTTTTTTCCCACGGATGTCTGTTTATTTATCTGAGTAAATCAGTGTGTAGCTATCGTTTCCACGCAAATGTGCAGGCTTCCCAGAAACATTTTCAATTGCGAGTTTCGTTGTTTACTACATTTATTTGCAGGCTTGTGGTGACCAATTCAAAGTACACATATTTTGAAACTGCACGTATATACTTATCTTAACAGTGATGATGATGATGATGATGATGATGATGATGATGATGATGATGATGATGATGATGATGATGATGATGATGATGATGATGACGGCGATGACGACGACGACGACGATGACGATGATGATGATAATGATGAAGATGATGATGATTCGAAAATTGCAGGAGATGGCATATTGTTTGTTATAATAAATTCCATTAACTTATTCATATGTCCATCCATCTATTCATTTATTTATTCATTCATTCATTCCTTCATCCACCCATTCATTCATTCATTCCACTCCACAGCTTCTGTCTACTGCTGCTGCTGGGTCTGGCGCTCATCGGCCTTTTCATCGCTCTCATCCGCCTGTCCAGACCTTCTGGCGTCACGTGCGATGGTCTTCCTGGAAAAAGGTGAAGCTCTGCAGACATCTTTGAAGCATCGTGAGGAATCAGTGCTTCTACAATTCGTCCCTTTTTTCACATTATTCTTTTGGAAATGATAAATCTTGAACGAGTTTTTTTCTCAAATGACATGCAGCATTATTCGGTCTTAAGAGATAATCCCCCACCCCCCACCTCCCACCCCCACCCCCCACCTCCCACCCCCCACCCCGCTGCGAAGTTCGCTACGCACCTATGATGATTTTATGAAGAAAAGTCCCTCAGTGGCAAGCATTGTGGCAATATAGTATGTAAGGATGACAGGAGGAATGAAATAAAACTTCTGTCGTGCTGCCGCTTTTGACTATAGTTCTGTCCACAGTGTTTATGCGCTGTTCTGAGGAAGAATAACCTACAAAGTGTCCTTGCATCAAAGTAAACAATGATTGCTTTTGTTCCCTTGTGATCAAATTCACGTTTCTTAAATGGCCTGCCCCTGATACTGCAGAAATCAACAAGCATCTAGTGCTGAAAGCACAAATGAAAATTTTCATAAGTTTTTGCAAATTTTCTTTAAGCACAACCAAGCATTCTCCACCACGAAAATGTGGACGTAAAAATATGTGATGTGTCATACACTGAGCACACTTTCATATAGAAAGACTATGGTTTATGTTGCAAGCCGGACGTGCTCGTTTTACAACGTTTCACTGAAAGGTCAAAGGTCTAGGGGGATTCACTCGGCCCACTTGTAACACTCTCTCACACAATCATTCCATCAAACACGAACAAGACAGAAAGACGGTGAGGTCATAGGTCAAATGTCAAATCTCTTTAATCACAATGCCAAGGCAATCGGGGAATGAGTAAAGGTGAGCGCGAGGGATAATCATGCAGAAAAAACACTAATTATACTCAATCATGTAAGAGAACGAATGGCCCACCAGCAGATAAAAAAATGATAATTTATCTGTCCGAGTCCCCACACTCCTGTTTCGGCTGTTGCTTGCAAACGCGAGCTGCGTGTCAATCGTGGTTAAAACTGCAACCGATCAGCACTCATGAGGGCCCCTGCCTTCGGGATGTTCGTCATAGGGGATCTGGAGGCACCGACGGGAAGAGAGGGGGGAGGGGGAAGGGGGCTAGCAAGAGTATTCTTTCACCAGCATAATAGGACGATTTACCGTGATGGGTCTCACATGTCACTAGTTCTCTTCTCTGTCGAGGCATCCAACTATACATCTACTGTGAAACAGATACTGCTGAGAATGACTGATGCACTGGGATTTGGGCCTTCTTCATCCCTCCGGGTTTACACTCGTTAGTTATAGCAATAACAACGGCAATAATGATAATAATAATAATAATAATAATAATAATAATAATAATAATAATAATAATAATAATAATAATAATAATAATAATAATAATAATAATAATAATAATAATAATAATAATAATAATAATAATAATAATAATAATAATAATAATAATAATAATAATAATTAAAAAAAACAGATGATGATGATGGTGATGATGATGATGATGATGATGATGATGATGATGATGATGATGATGATGATGATGATGATGATGATGATGATGATGATGATGACGACGACGACGATTTTTGACAATGTTAATAATAATAATGATATGTGACCGTGCATGAGAAAACAAGGCTGAAGCAGAAAAATGACAATATGACATATTTCAACCACAATATAATTTATTTATTCACACACATTCCAGAAAAAAACATGTTCTTCTAGGAAATATTTGATTTATTTACAGTGATGTAAAGCTCAGGAAAACGAGTACGTGATTTAGTGCGCTGATAACTTTCCTCGGCGTTTTCTCATAAACCTTTTTTCTGCTGTAGCCTTGAATCTCGTGAACTCTCACATTATGTTCTCACAATCAAGCTGTGCTCGTCCTCCCTAACATCATCAAGCTTAGTTGACAAAATTTGACATTGACAGAGTTGTCCATTTGCAATTATCACAAGTTATAACCGGAAGAATCATAACATGGAATAAGCATGAAATTAAGACGTTGACATCGAGTTTTTAACTGTTTGTAAAGACATTATTTTTTAAAAATCATCTCGGTCAAAACAATGTTTCAGGAAAAACTGGATGATTATGATGGTATTTACACCACGCCCAGTACCAACAGAAAGATACTTATATTTTACTCTGATGTGACACGCTATGAAGTTGTGTTTCAATAACGTCTGGAGAGATGTGTCTTTAAGTCTCTCCTGAAACTTTTAACACTCTCTGACGCCCTTCAGGAGGTAAACAGCTGCTTCCACAGCTCCGAGACTGAGGAACCACAAAAGGTCTTACCACTTTGTGCTGACTGCTTTGGCAGCACTTGAAGGAAGCGTCAATTGTTGGACCAAGTCCTCCGCGCAGTTGCTATGGCGACATGCGTATTGTGCAGGTGCTGTTGAATGGGCGCTCCAGTTTACGTAGGTTTTCGTCAAGATTGTTAGAACGATTCTCTTCTTGATGAAACACCATTGAAACCCTCGAATATGCAACATTGATAAGTTGGTAAGGAACTGTTGTGAACACCGGCTCACAAAATGTCCCCTCCATAACTAACAATGACTTTACACGTATGGAACAAGTTACAGTAAGCACAGCCACACCTACCCTATTCATGAAGTGAGTGGTTTCGAAAGTCTCTACAGCATGGTGACCAAACTAGCATGGTAGTGTCAGTGAGAACTTGGGGGAGCTTTTATGGTAGACAAATTCAGCACTGACATTATCAGGCTAAGGATACGCGACTTAACAGCGTTTCAAGTCAGCTGTGACATGCAGCTTGTGAAACCACAGGACCCATGTAATATAATGACAAATATGGTAAAACAACCCAAACCTGTTCAAGGGCTTGAGCACATACAGGTTGAAGAGGACAACACATGCATAACTTGAATGTCTCGATATTTCGTCGAAAAATGTACATAAACTTCTAAACTTAATATTTTTGTATATATTTATATTTTCAGCGGCTTCGGCCGTGCGTTGCTCTGTAACACAGAGGAGGCCTTCAAGATCAGAAAAAATACGTTTCAAGATGTTTCAGCTTGCGCGTTTTTAAAAGGTCAGTGTTAGAGTCACTTCCCCTGTTCCTGGCGTAATCTCACACTGTTTCACTATGATCTGTTTTCTGGTCACGCGCTTTCGGCTGGCGAGTACGGAGTAAAAACCTGGGCAGATCTAGTATTGATATTCCAGGGCAGACGACATAACTCGCATTGCCTCGCGATTGAGCAATTGCAGTACCATACGTAGGCAGGGACCTGGCGAACCACCGTCACCACCATGAAGAAAATCCAGGTCTTCATCAACACCTGCCTCAGGAAGATCCTCAAGATCCGCTGGCCAGAAATAATCAACAACGAAGAACTGTGGCTGAGAAACAGGCAACAGCCAGTTGAGGAAGACGTCCTTCAGAGACGCTGGCGAGGGATAGGCCACACCCTTCGCAGACCTGCTTCCAACATCACCAGGCAAGCCCTCACGTGGAACCCACAAGGGAAGAGGAAGAGAGGGCGGCCTAGGAACACCTGGCGCCGTGATCTGGAGGCAGACGCAACGCAGATGGGAAAGACGTGAGGGCAGCTGGAAAGACTCGCCCAGAACCGAGATGCCTGGAGGGTGCTGATTGGCGGCCTATACCCCAGACGGGGTCACAGGAGGAGATGAGGTGAGGTGACGTAGGCAAATCAAAACTGACATCATCAAAGCGTCGTAATAAAAGGGAAATACCATTAACTTTTAACTATGGGAAGCGAATTGAATGTATTATCGACGTCTTGATCAAGAGAATACAGGCTGTGCTAATACCAGGTGCCCGTAAGGTCATAAAAACACTCTGTAGTAAGAAAGTTTAAAGGGCCGAAACACTTGCTGACGGGGGCTTTTCCTCTGAAGACCATCCGCTGCCTCCCTCCGTTGGGAGTTTCTTGCCACTGCCAATGCATCCTTGGGTCAGCATAAAGGTGGAACTCCTCCCGAGGGAGTAGAGACAGTTCTAGCGCCTGACTGGCCGTACCATCTGTCTGTCTCTATTGACAACAAATAGTCAACAACTGATTGGGCGATTCATTGATATGGAGGCTGAAGTGTAAAGCCTGATATTGGAGACGAGTCGCCAGAGAGTCGCAGGCGGTGGCTGCCGCTTGATGCCTCTTCATCGTCTGGAACCTGTGATCCCAGGGCTTTTAGGTTTTTCTCTCGTTTGCTTAGTTCTGGGTGGCCCCGATGGGTAGATGGAGTTTTGCGGCCTATCAGCCTTTGTAGGCTACGTAAGGCCATTAAGCACAAACATCTCTGGTATAGTTTTAGACCAGGTGCAAAACAAGTCATGATGTCCCAAGTTATTTGCCTCTTACGAATCGCGAAGGGCAATGCGGTGGATCTATTATGACCCTCAACCCACAGGGGGCTCTGAACGACACGATGTGCACAACAGATGACCTTCTAAGGATAGGCGTCTCTTCCTCGTGATAGGACGACTGTCCGAGTGGTCAGCGCCTTTGACCTGCAGTCGCTTGTGGCTAATGGTTGCGGGGTTCGAAGCTGCGCGGCTCCCAGAGTTGCATCACTGAACAAAATGCTTCGTTCACATTGCTTCTCCCCACCCAGGAGTAACACCGGGTACCTGAGAGGGTAGTAATTGCACACTGTAGTGCCATTACTCTCGTGTCGAAGATCAGGCTCATGCGCACGTTGGCCATCTCCGTATTCTTGTATGCATGCGAGTCCTGGACACTCACATCTGAACTACAGAGACGGATACAAGCCCTGGAAATGAGATGCTACCGCAAGATTCTGAACATCTCATACAAAGACCATGTCACGAATGAGGAAGTCAGCAACAGGATCAGAAGAGCATTTGGACAGTAGGAAGACCTGCTCTCAAGCGTGAAAATCAGAAAGCTGAAGTGGAACGGTCACGTGTCAAGAGGCAGTGGGCTGGCCAAGACCATCCTGCAAGGTACCGTACCAGGTGGGAGAAGGAAAGGCAGGCAGAGGAAAAGGTGGGAAGACAACATCAAAGAGTGGACGGGCTTGACCTTTTCTGACTCACAGCGAGCCACAGAGGATAGAGATCGATGGAGGAAGATTGTCTGAAAGTCATCAGTGGTGCCTCATCAACCCATCTCAGGATTAAGAGACTGAACTGAACTGAACTGAGTGCCATTAACCCCTGTATGCCATTAACCCCTGTATGCCATTTACCCCTGTATGCGCCCATGAAGCAGCACTGGGCTGGAATCCTGCCCAGGGAGTGGCGATGGTACTCATAGCTGAGTGTGTGCGTCTTCAATGGTTGTCAGTGTATTTGTTGCTACGTGCTCGAGAAGGATGGACCGGTCCAAGTGTAAAGTGGTTTGAGACCTAGACGTGGGTGATATGTTGCGATATTTAAACCAGACCTTTACTTTGTTTTTAATTGCAACCTGCGCTTCATCGTCCACACCTCGAGTGAGGCACGTAGGATCAATGCCTTTGATCTGCTGTAATTGCGTCAGCTCTGGAGCACGGAAGTTGCGATCCCCCAAGCACAGCTTTGACGACATATGATCTGTCATTACGCACTTAGTCTAATCTCCACATTTGTCGATATCGGGTTCATGGCTGATTCTGGAGATGGTTTTGAATGGTTTACAACTATAGCGCACTCTGAGAGCGCGAACCTTCACCAAGGCTGCCACATTTTTTCTCCCATCATGGCCTGTTTGATTAATTGAGGCAGGATATTCTGCTAGCCAGGGCTTTCCGCTATCAAGTTCAGGTCATTTTAGCTACTGCTAGTGGTTTCTGAGTGTGGAACGCATGCGCTGACGTCATCAACAGTTCGACGTCATCAACGCAGTGATGTGCAATAAAATGTCTGTGTATGCTTCTAGTTTCCAAACTAGACGACAGATAACCTCCAACATTTAATGCGTTGTTTCTTAAGTTAAATCCCAACCTTGCAGCAAATTCCATCAGAATCCGTTGTGAATGTTGTAAGTTATTTTGCCGAATAACTAACTAACAACCGAGGGTAAATATAACCTCCTTGGCGGAGGTAATGATGAGAACCGCTTTAAATTCATATTATCAGATGAAGAGTTATAGTTGAATACGCAATATTCTAAGCGTGACAGCTGGAGAAAATGAGGCCAGAATGTTTGAACAGCTCTCCTCAAGTTCAGTAAAATTAGGCGGACCATTTCAGTCTAATCAAAGAGACTCCACAAATTACCGTTGATGAGAAGACAGGTTCTCAAAGAATACAAGGATGAAATCATTTATTTCGTTGGAAAGGGAGAAAAGGGCGATCGAAAATACGTGTTTTGAGGGATTATCTTTAACAGTGCTGGATGGAATTGGTGATAAAAAAAGTATTTTAACATGCTTGACGGTAACTTCAGCAAATTCCCAAGCAGCACCCTAGAGATAGATGATTCGTTGTTGATCTGGACCGACAAAACTCACAACATCGACAACCTGCATCCCTCCACTTACTGACAAATGTTTGTATTGACTCAAAATTAATGACAGCAACTTGGTACGAGTTTGGACTTTGCCGAGAACAGCTCTAGATGAAGAAACAAGCTCCAGAGCTGTCGAAGACGTGAGAGAGGAGGTTCCACAAACTGGAGGAGGAAGAGAGATGTGTTCGACATAGGGGCAGACAGTCTCCAGACGGCACCAGCACCTTCTCACTAGCTCATTCAAGACAGAGTGCTTTATGGAGCCAAAATTGTCATTATTGAAAGACTTTACTTGACCGAACGCCAAAGAAGATGGTTTCCGCGATGCATTCTCATCCTTGTGTTCTCATTTTCATTCTTATGTGGACGCTTCTCAACCAAATGAGCAAACCAGCAGCTGCAGACTGGTCGTTTCTTGAGGAAGCTGACAAGATATATTATGCTGCAGCTGTGTATCAAGGCTCGACACCGCCCCCCCAAAAAATTATGTCAAAACGACAATGCTGATTGACAGTGTAAAGCAAGAATTTCACGACATTTACATCAAGGGAGATTACTTACAAAAAAGAGAAAGGAAACAAAAAACAAGATGACTTTCTGTGTTATTACTTTAAGAATATTTCGATGCCTTCCGGCAACTTCTTCAGCAAAGGAAAAAAAAAGGGAGATTACATTAAAAAAAAACTAAGGGCTAATGTAAGCTATAAAGTTACCTCCCTTCAAACTTTTAGCATTTTTTCGCGAAATTATAGCTAATATCTTCCCAGAGCTGGGTGTGGTTTTTTTTTCTTCTCAAAAAAGAAAAGAACAACATCTTGAAACTTCCCGCACAGCTGTTAATCATAGGTCGAAATGTGTGCCACTGCGCACAATTGTATTGGTGATTTTCTTCAGTTCTTCAAAAGCAGCCATTTTGGATCTACACGCGCAGCCCCTCCGCGGTAGGCTATCGAGCGCTCGATGCTGCTTCGCCTAGCAAGCCGTTCAAGAGTGCAGCCGCTACGCCTAGCAAACCGTTCAAGAGTTGAGCGCCACCAAGCGCCGTGGACAGTCAGGCATCTTAAACGACCTGCAGGCAACCGATGTGTCAAGGACAGACATTCTTGGGTTGGACTGCATAGGCAGAGCTGCTCCCATCACCCCAGAGCAATCCGAGCGCCCAATTCTACGGAGGACAGGACTGAAGGAGTTCTGCTACGAACGCCTTTGTATGCTACCCAATGTGGTGTCCTTGCATTGCTCGTTGCTCATGGAGACATTGCCAGAAACAGAGGAAGTGTCTTCACTGCCCTACTTCGTTGTGAGCAGGGAGACAGTGGAAGGTGAAACATCATCCCATGAATTATCATGGCCCCACCCATTCTCTTCACACTGAGGGTGAGTCGCTTTAGCTAAACACAAAACTTCATATCTCACACTGACGCAACCTCTTCTTGACCAGGCAAGATTCCTTCATTTATTCCGTCTGATCCGACAATGGTAGGGGTGGTGGTAGGTGTAGTTGTTGAAGTGGTAGGGGTGGTAGTTGTAGTGGTAGGGATGGTAGTTGTAGTGGTAGGGGTGGTAGTTGTAGTGGTAGGGATGGTAGTTGTAGTGGTAGGGATGGTAGTTGTAGTGGTAGGGATGGTAGTTGTAGTGGTAGGGGTGGTAGTTGTAGTGGTAGGGATGGAAGTTGTAGTGGTAGGGGTGGTAGTTGTAGTGGTAGGGGTGGTAGTTGTAGTGGTAGGGATGGTAGTTGTAGTGGTAGGGATGGTAGTTGTAGTGGTAGGGATGGTAGTTGTAGTGGTAGGGGTGGTAGTTGTAGTGGTAGGGGTGGTAGTTGTAGTGGTAGGGGTGGTAGTTGTAGTGGTAGGGATGGTAGTTGTAGTGGTAGGGATGGTAGTTGTAGTGGTAGGGATGGTAGTTGTAGTGGTAGGGATGGTAGTTGTAGTGGTAGGGATGGTAGTTGTAGCGGTAGGGGTGGTAGTTGTAGCGGTAGGGATGGTAGTTGTAGTGGTAGGGATGGTAGTTGTAGTGGTAGGGGTGGTAGTTGTAGTGGTAGGGGTGGTAGTTGTAGTGGCAGGGGTGGTAGTTGTAGTGGCAGGGATGGTAGTTGTAGCGGTAGGGGTGGTAGTTGTAGCGGTAGGGATGGTAGTTGTAGCGGTAGGGATGGTAGTTGTAGTGGTAGGGATGGTAGTTGTAGTGGTAGGGATGGTAGTTGTAGTGGTAGGGATGGTAGTTGTAGTGGTAGGGATGGTAGTTGTAGTGGTAGGGATGGTAGTTGTAGTGGTAGGGGTGGTAGTTGTAGTGGTAGGGGTGGTAGTTGTAGTGGTAGGGATGGTAGTTGTAGTGGTAGGGATGGTAGTTGTAGTGGTAGGGGTGGTAGTTGTAGTGGTAGGGGTGGTAGTTGTAGTGGCAGGGATGGTAGTTATAGTGGCAGGGATGGTAGTTGTAGTGGTAGGGATGGTAGTTGTAGTGGTAGGGATGGTAGTTGTAGTGGTAGGGATGGTAGTTGTAGAGGTAGGGATGGTAGTTGTAGTGGTAGGGATGGTAGTTGTAGTGGTAGGGATGGTAGTTGTAGTGGTAGGGGTGGTAGTTGTAGTGGTAGGGATGGTAGTTGTAGTGGTAGGGATGGTAGTTGTAGTGGTAGGGATGGTAGTTGTAGTGGTAGGGATGGTGTTGTAGTGGTAGGGATGTAGTGGTGTTGTGTAGTGGTAGTTGTAGTGGTGGTGGTAGTTGTAGTGTAGGGTGGTAGTGTAGTGGTAGGGATGGTAGTTGTAGTGGTAGGGATGGTAGTTGTAGTGGTAGGGATGGTAGTTGTAGTGGTAGGGATGGTAGTTGTAGTGGTAGTGGATGGTAGTTGTAGTGGTAGGGTGTAGTGTAGTGTAGTGGTGGTTGTGTAGTGGTAGGGATGGTAGTGGTGTTGGTAGTGGTAGTGTAGTGGTGGTGGTAGTTGTAGTGGTAGGGTGGTAGTTGTAGTGGTAGGGGTGGTAGTTGTAGTGGTAGGGATGGTAGTTGTAGTGGTAGGGATGGTAGTTGTAGTGGTAGGGATGGTAGTTGTAGTGGTAGGGTGGTAGTTGTAGTGGTAGGATGTAGTGGTAGGTTGTGTAGTGGTAGATGTAGTGGTGGTGTGTAGTGGTAGATGTAGTGGTGGTTGTGTAGTGGTAGATGTAGTGGTGGTTGTGTAGTGGTAGATGTAGTGGTGGTTGTAGTGGTAGATGTAGTGGTGGTTGTGTAGTGGTAGATGTAGTGGTGGTTGTGTAGTGGTAGATGTAGTGGTGGTTGTAGTGGTAGATGTAGTGGTGGTTGTAGTGGTAGATGTAGTGGTGGTTGTGTAGTGGTAGATGTAGTGGTGGTTGTAGTGGTAGATGTAGTGGTGGTTGTGTAGTGGTAGATGTAGTGGTGGTTGTGTAGTGGTAGATGTAGTGGTGGTTGTAGTGGTAGATGTAGTGGTGGTTGTGTAGTGGTAGATGTAGTGGTGGTTGTAGTGGTAGATGTAGTGGTGGTTGTGTAGTGGTAGATGTAGTGGTGGTTGTAGTGGTAGATGTAGTGGTGGTTGTGTAGTGGTAGATGTAGTGGTGTGTAGTGGTAGTGTAGTGGTAGGTGTGGTAGTTGTAGTGGTGGTGTGTAGTGGTAGATGTAGTGGTGGTTGTGTAGTGGTAGATGTAGTGGTGGTTGTGTAGTGGTAGATGTAGTGGTGGTTGTAGTGGTAGATGTAGTGGTGGTAGTGTAGTGGTAGATGTAGTGGTGGTTGTGTAGTGGTAGATGTAGTGGTGGTTGTGTAGTGGTAGATGTAGTGGTGGTTGTAGTGGTAGATGTAGTGGTGGTAGTGTAGTGGTAGATGTAGTGGTGGTTGTGTAGTGGTAGATGTAGTGGTGGTTGTGTAGTGGTAGATGTAGTGGTGGTTGTAGTGGTAGATGTAGTGGTGGTTGTGTAGTGGTAGATGTAGTGGTGGTTGTGTAGTGGTAGATGTAGTGGTGGTTGTGTAGTGGTAGATGTAGTGGTGGTTGTGTAGTGGTAGATGTAGTGGTGGTTGTGTAGTGGTAGATGTAGTGGTGGTTGTAGTGGTAGATGTAGTGGTGGTTGTGTAGTGGTAGATGTAGTGGTGGTTGTGTAGTGGTAGATGTAGTGGTGGTTGTAGTGGTAGATGTAGTGGTGGTTGTGTAGTGGTAGATGTAGTGGTGGTTGTAGTGGTAGATGTAGTGGTGGTTGTAGTGGTAGATGTAGTGGTGGTTGTAGTGGTAGATGTAGTGGTGGTTGTAGTGGTAGATGTAGTGGTGGTAGTGGTAGATGTAGTGGTAGGATGGTAGTTGTAGTGGTAGGGATGGTGGTTGTGTAGTGGTAGATGTAGTGGTGGTTGTAGTGGTAGATGTAGTGGTGGTTGTGTAGTGGTAGATGTAGTGGTGGTTGTGTAGTGGTAGATGTAGTGGTGGTTGTGTAGTGGTAGATGTAGTGGTGGTTGTGTAGTGGTAGATGTAGTGGTGGTTGTGTAGTGGTAGATGTAGTGGTGGTTGTAGTGGTAGATGTAGTGGTGGTTGTGTAGTGGTAGTTGTAGTGGTGGTTGTAGTGGTAGATGTAGTGGTGGTTGTGTAGTGGTAGATGTAGTGGTGGTTGTGTAGTGGTAGATGTAGTGGTGGTTGTGTAGTGGTAGATGGTAGTGTGTGGTGGTGTGTAGTGGTAGATGTAGTGGTGGTGTGTAGTGGTAGGATGGTAGTTGTAGTGGTTGTGGTGGTAGTTGTAGTGGTAGTGGTGGTGTGTAGTGGTAGAGTAGTGGTGGTTGTAGTGGTAGTGGTGGTAGTTGTAGTGGTAGGGGTGGTGTTGTAGTGGTAGATGTAGTGGTGGTTGTGTAGTGGTAGATGTAGTGGTGGTTGTAGTGGTAGATGTAGTGGTGGTTGTAGTGGTAGATGTAGTGGTGGTTGTGTAGTGGTAGATGTAGTGGTGGTTGTGTAGTGGTAGATGTAGTGGTGGTTGTAGTGGTAGATGTAGTGGTGGTTGTGTAGTGGTAGATGTAGTGGTGGTTGTGTAGTGGTAGGGATGGTAGTTGTAGTGGTAGGGGTGGTAGTTGTAGTGGTAGGGATGGTAGTTGTAGTGGTAGGGATGGTAGTTGTAGTGGTAGGTGTGGTAGTTGTAGTGGTAGGGATGGTAGTTGTAGTGGTAGGGGTGGTAGTTGTAGTGGTAGAGGAGGTAGTTGTAGTGGTAGGGGTAGTAGTCGCGGTAGCTATGGTAGTGGCGGTAGAAGCCGCAGT
>JAWQFJ010019031.1:22500-32288 GCA_034096865.1 Theodoxus fluviatilis
CCATCCAGGATGCAACAGGAAAAACAGGTTATGGTTAAAATAGCCTTTACAGAACGGAACTGCCACTAGATATCCGATTCCAGAACATGATTCCAATGTTTGCGAAGGTTATGTACATATTTTAAATAGTTTTTTCTATGTTTGCTGAACTACAGAGACGTATACAAGCAAGATTCTGAACATCTCATACAAAGATCATGTCACGAATGAAGAAGTCAGCAACAGGATCAGAAGAGCATTTGGACAGTACGAAGACCTGCTCTCAAGCGTGAAAAACAGAAAGCTGAAGTGGTACGGTCACGTGTCAAGAGGCAGTGGGCTGGCCAAGACCATCCTGTAAGGTACCGTACCAGGTGGGAGAAGGAGAGGCAGGCACAGAAAGAGGTGGGAAGACAACATCAAAGAGTGGACAGGCTTGACCTTTGCTGACTCACAGCGAGCCACAGAGGATAGAGATCGATGGAGGAAGATTGTCCGAAAGTCATCAGTGGTGCCTCAACAACCCATCTCATTCTCAGGATTAAGAGACCGAACTGAACTGAACTGCTGTATTCGACTTTTCTGTACATCTTCCTGTTATGTCAACCTTAGGTATAAGTGACAGTCGATGCTATGATTAAAATGGAGTCGGCTCTCTATTGCGGAGGGCCGCTATTGCGGGGGGCTGCTATTGCGGGATATTTTTGGTCATAAGTTCTTAAGGCCATTTTGATTCTGTCGTCCTAAAACGCCTAAAAAACATAAAATTTGTGTTACTTTTTTGGAAAAAAAAACCAATTTTTTTCTCTTTTTTTTTCCCCAAAAAATTTCCTCAAAATTTATTGATCGGGTTTTACCGATAGCGCTCAGCCTAGGTCGCACCCGCCACCCCGCCTGACTGACTTAGCCTGTCCGGGGAGTTTCACCTAAACCCGGATGCGTTCCTTTTTGTCACGTTTGTGTCCAACATCAGCGTCGGGCCCTGGAGTTAGGGCGTAGAGACCACCCGTTGAGTCAAACGTGGGATGGAGTTAGAATATAAAGCTTCACCCGTTAGTAACAAACATTTTATGGTTTTTATGCGTTTTAGGACAAAAGAATCAAAATGGCCTTAAGAACTTTTGACCCCAAAAAATCCCGCAATAGCTGCCCCCCAAGTTAAAAAAGGTAACAAAACTTTTATGGTTTTTTATGCGTTTTAGGACAAAAGAATCAAAATGGCCTTAAGAACGTTTGACCAAAATAAATCCCGCAATAGCGGCCCTCCGCAATAGCGGCCCCTCCCCGATTAAAATAGCTCTTAGAGGATACAATCGTTAATAGGTGTTATGTAGATACGAGAATGCGATCCATTGCCAGGCGATGGTTGAACACGAAATGCTCAATGTGTACATGCCATTAAATAACCTGGCGCCATGTTTCCGTGTCGTGACTTACGCATTTGCACTATGTCTTAACGACCCTGCTTACACTGATGGTCCTGTGCCCATGGCGCCGAATCTACGCAGTCATCTATTCTTCGCTAGTCGACAAGTTTCGAAGTTTCATGGCATAAAACGCGTGCATGGCCACAACTCTGTTCTTCCATGGATCCATTCCATCAATCAAATAACGGCATCCCATTCGTTCTGGGATGACATACTTGGCTATGTATTTCATTCTCAAGTTGGTATATGCTGGACAATTGCTTAGAAAATGCTTTTCATTTTCCTCCAGATCAGTGCAAAATTGGCAGGATATTTCACCGCTATCTCTATTATATCGTTGATTAATGTGTAAGACATTCACTCCCAACCTGAATCTTATAAAGGCATCTATAAATTTCTTTATGTTAATACCATTAAGATAGCTTTCACGTTCAAAGGAAAACTTTAATGTTATTTAAACTTAAAAACGTTCGCTCCTGCTGATTTTGTCACTCCACTCCTGTCTAAAACGATCGCTTAGTCTTTGCTAAAACAATTTCAAGAAGTTTTTCTCGTTCGTGCATCCCCCATTTACGCAGTTAAAGTAAAATCCCATCCTCGCCTACAGTTCTTCAATAGCTATAGCTCAGTTAAATTCTGGCGACAAGTCAGCAATTGCACAGCATGCGATAGGCTTGTTTGGGCAGTCTATCTGTTGGCATTTTACCAAGCTTGAATCAATACGTAATATCTCTTAACAGCGCTTCTATAGTCAGGAGATATCGACCAGATTCACCATAAACCATTGCATTGGACGATCTAAGGTCCAGATTTAGAAAACGCTTGCATACAAACAAGTGCGTTCTTTCAATGTCGCCTCGCGTTGACAGCCCCTATTTCTCAGAACCATACAAAAGTGCTAGTGCCACCTGAGCATCAAGCAGATTAAAAAAGATAAAAGTGTTCAGACTGTGCAGGTTCCGCGTGGTTTTAAGCAGCTGGATTATCTTCTGCTTCGCTCTGACGGTTTGATGTTCTAGGGCTACGGATATTGATATCTTAGTGGAAATCATGTATCCCAGATATCTATATCGATTCACAACCTCCAGTCGCTTAACATCCAGAACCCACTTTTTACCATTGGCCAGATGACCTCCTCGACGAAAAACCATGACTTTGGTTTTCTCTAAATTCACGGACAGTCCCAGTTGTCTTGAAATTACAACTAGGTTGTCTATCTGGTTTTGTAAACCTGGTTGTGTTGTAGATAAGAGCCCAATATCATCGGCGAATAAAAGTAAACATATTTATCTATTTCCCGGTAAAAATTGTACTCCATGTCGCCCACGTTCACGCACATTCTCAACTACATGAGAAATATACCGCGAATATATTATTGGCGACTCGCTTGACCCCTGCCTTATACCCACCGGGCAGTCAAACAATTCTGAGTGGGTAGAGTTCCATCTCACACAGGCGTGTACTTGAGAGTATACAGCTTTAGAAGCATGTTTATGAACAATACTTTCCACAGGTAGGCGCGGTCAACTGATTCGAGGGTCTCCTTGTAGTCAATAAAGACTGCATACATCTTGCTTCTACCTCCACTATAGGCGCTCTAGACAATAGCTGCGTGGAGGGTTCCACTATTGACCACAGAGAGAGAGAGAGAGAGAGAGAGAGAGAGAGAGAGAAAGTATTCATGTGTGTGTGTGTATGTGTGTGTGTGTGTGTGTGTGTGTGTGTGTGCGTGCGTGTGTGTATGTGTGTGCGCGCGCGCGTTTGCTTTTCTCCCACCCGTTGCTGAGTTACTTTGGAGTAAACATAGGCTGTGTTTTGACGACATGTTCAGGCTGTGATGAGGGTTTCCAGTGGAGGTCAACTGTCTTTTATTGACAGTAATGCAGTTTTTCAAAGAGTTTGGTATGCAAACACATTCATATGTTACATTTAAAATAATTCATTGTGTGTTTGTTTTCTGCCTAGCACTTTAAATTAAATGTGCTATAACCAATTAAAATGTTTGATTATTTACTCAGCGGACTTGTCGAATATCCTCGGCGGTGTGTTATTCTCACTGATTTAAGAGATGATTCTAAATTAATGAGTGAATAAAAAATTAATACATATTATCAAATTCACAAGGGAATAGATGAATAGGTAACTAAATTTATGAATTTGTATCTCGCTCATTTTCTTTGAATATCCAAGTACAGATATTTCAAATATCACAGACAAAAATTGTACCTGAGGAAACTTATTCAAGCAATACTTACCCGCGTGGATCTTCAATCGGGAAGAAAATCACCAGTCCCACTTTTCAAACTCTTGAAAGCAAGACTCTTGTCAGTACCAAAAACCCTGACGTCCTCTGCGACAGGTCAAAGTTCTAAGTGAAAAACTCGCTGCGCGCTATCTTTTCTTGCGCTCGTCACACTCTACACGCAGGAGCCTTGCTCGGGAAAAGTATCCTCTTCAAGTTTTCCAGTCACCAGCAAGCAGACGAGAAGTTGTGGCCAGTTGCCCATGAACGGCAAAACGCCACAGCTTCCAAGAATCAACTCTGCATGGATGAATCTCGCAGGCCGAGCATCTCACCGAGCGCTCGCGAGAACTGCAGCGTGGGCGTGTTCCAGCTCGAACTGGTGCCTGCCTCCCTGCTCTGTTACCTAGTGTGGCCTCACTCCAGCCCTGAGGCGCAGCATGAGCGGTCAAATCAATGTGACTCTATGCACGTGTCCACACTGCTCCCTCTGCCTCACTGATTGATTCAGGTGATTTGATCGATAATGATTTCAGTGGCGTCGTGGCGATCGTTTGCTCGTTCCTTGCCATATTGATCCAGCGACATTGCAAAATTTGAGTGGGACATGGCGCCGCAAGTGTAACTTAACACTAAAGTTACCTCGTGTATCCTTTTCAGTGTCGATGCTGTGATCTTTGTCAGACGATTTCATGCACGAAAACGAACATGCCAGACTTTTGATTATAGGACATTGGATAAAGAGTTTTGTCTCGCCTTGAACGCAACAAGAAATGTTGTCCGTCGTCAGCCTCTTGAGGATTGGAACACATAAAAGCAAACGCCACATCGAAAGCTATTTCTGAGTGCATACAACGCCATAATTATACGTGAGTTTCATTGATATCCTCCCCCCCCCCTCTCTCTGTCTCTGTGTCTCTGTCTGTCACTCTCTGTCTGTCTGTCTGTCTGTCTGTCTGTCTGTCTGTCTGTCGGTCTGTCTGTCTGTCTGTGTGTCTGTGTGTCTGTCTGTCTGTCTGTCCGTCCGTCCGTCCGTCCGTCCGTCTGTCTGTCTGTCTGCCTGTCTGTCTGTGTGTGTGTGTGTGTGTCTGTCTGTCTGTCTGTCTGCGTGCGTACCTGCCTGCCTGCCTGCCTGCCAGCCTGCATGCATGCCTGCCTGCCTGCCTGCCTGCCTGCCTGTCTGTCTGGATGTCGGTCGGTGTGTGTGTGTATATCTGTGTGTCTGTCAGTGTGTATATCTGTGTGTCTGTGTGTCTGTCTGTCTGTCTGTCTGTCTCCTCCCCCCCCCCCTCTCTCTCTCTCTCTCTTTCTCTCTCTCTCTCTCTCTCTCTCTCTCTCTCTCTCTCCATATGTTTTTTCTTGTTGATAATGTAATTAAATTTTAAATTGGCGAAGGCAATTGACCACTTTCTAATGTCCATAGATTCAATATCATTATATCTACGAGTATGATTTTGTCAAGATATTTAAGCATTTAAAGTATCAACCAAATATATGTAGAGTTGGTCTTTGGGACAACTTTACCTCTCAATCTGTACATAAGTTCCTTATGGTTCTACTTCTTTGCCGATTGATAGTTTTTCGTCTGTCCATAAGTTTATCTATTCTCAACTCGGAGCAGTTAATCGACGAAATGTCTTACGTCCGCAACGTCTATATCTGTCTTGTGCATACCGGTTTTTTTGTATCAAAATTCCGTGATTGGTTTTTATACATGTATGTACATTTATGCTTTTATTTTAGCTTTCTTTTGCCGTAGAATGGCAAGATTAGTTTATCTTCTATACTGTATTCATTTGACGGGTTGTCGGCCAAAATAAAGAAAGCAATCAATCAATCAGTCAATCAATCAATCAATCGATCGATCGATCAATCAATCAATCAATCAATCAATCAATCAATCAATCAATCAATCAATCTCTCTTCGTCTCTCTCTCTTTCTCTCTGTCTCTGTCTCTGTCTCTCTCTCTCTCTCTCTTTCTGTCTCTGTCCCAGTCTGCCTGCCTGCCAGCCTCTCTCTCTCTCTCTCTCTCTCTCTCTCTCTCTGTCTCTCTCTCTCTCTCACTCTCTCTCTCTCACTCTCTCTCACTCTCTCTCTCTCTCTCTCACTCTCTCTGTCTCTGTTCCAGTCTGCCTGCCTGCCTGCCTCTCTCTCTCTCTCTCTCTCTCTCTCTCTCTCTCTCTCTCTCTCTCTCCACCCAACCCACTCTCCCACCTCTTTCAGTGTCCTACTCTTCATTTATCAGCATATTCGCGTCCTCAATACTACAATCGTCTCTCAAAAGATAGCTGTCAAAACAAGCGTTTTTCTCCCATTTTACTTTATATTCCCATGCTAAGTCTTGAAAACAACTAAATTAAAAAGTATGATGAAGATGGCCTAAAAGACTTCCTTTAGCAAAGTCTCGATCGAACCTTAATTAAGCTGCGCCCTGAGGGCAGCCTGTCAAACAGACCATAAGATGAACTCGATTATCCACGTGAAAGGGACCAAGGGACGAGCCGAGAATGGTTGAAGAGTACAACGAAGAAACGATTGTTTTCGCACAGGAGAGGGTATAAAAGTTTCTAATGGTGTCTACACTAGCAAGCACCTTGGATTCAAAGCACGACCCTGTAGAAAGATGATCACGGTCTTCAAGAGTTGCGATCCCGCTAGCTGGGGTGCGTTGCTTAGTCTCCTAGTTACATTTGCTGAGGAGGTAATGGTTTTCCCTGTCAGTTCGTTCGGTCGTTAGTTCGTTTTTCGGCGAAATGATTCAAAGAGTTCAAAACGGATGTTGATGCAATTTGCTGCAAGGTCAGGGTTTTACCCCAAAAAACAATCCGTGAATTCTGGAGGTTTTCTGTTATCTACTTTTGGACTTACAACCATTAAGAGAAATGTTATCATGCATCACGAAGTTAATGACGTCAAACTACTGACTGCACCAGTGTATGTGTTCAACACTCACAGACAGCCAGCAGGCACTGAAATGTACTAAACTTCTTAATGTCAGGCCTGGCTAGCAGAACATACTGCCTGAATCATACAGGTCATGAAAGAGAAACTGTGGCTTTCTTGGCGGAGATTGGGGTTCCCAGAAAGCTCTCTAGCTGACAAATAATTTCTCGCGAAGTGAACAGGGGCAATATCTCTTGGCAACGGCCAATCATCAATCAGCAAGGTGGAAGTCCGAGAGAACATGGCTGCACTCGAGTGGATGAAGAAGTTGCTGTTAGACGAAGTATAAAGGCCTCCGCACACGAGGCAACCAAAGTCTCTTGCCACGTTGTTTGCGGCCGGTTGCTTGCCATGTGCCAGGCAATGATGGAGACTGCAGTTCGCACACGCTTCCACTGTGATTTTTCACCTCTCGCCACGTTGCGAACACGTCGACCCGCGGACACACGGTTCTGCGTGTGACCTGCATTTCGAAATTTACATTGTACAAGCTTTCAAGACCTATTCATGCATTCAACATACAGCTTTGATAAATTAATGCTGTTCATGGCTTACATTTTCTTTGGATGGGATTTCTAGTGTCCCCAAATTCAGCGTTTTCTGAGCGAAGCGAAGACGTCCGCCATTAAATGTGCAATAGCCGCGAGTACACGAGAACGAGGCTCTTGGTGGATTCACAGAGAGTGGCACGCCACTGCCCCCAAAACTAGAACAGGTTTAAACTCGAGCAACTCAGTTGCTGGTGGCGTAGAAAGTTGCTTGGAATGCCAGTTGCTTTCAACCGACATCGCACACGAAGCAATGTATGGCGAGCAATCGAGTTGCCCGAGTGGAGTTGCCTCGGGAGGCCTTAACTGACAATACAGACATCACAGCAGTTTTTCACTTGATTGAACATACCATGGTGACATCTTGAATGGCACGGGAACTTTGTCACAGAAAAGAAAGCAACCCCGATGTACATTAAAACAAATTTGTTTAAAGTGTTGTGCCTCGATACATTCCATCCATTCAAGAGACATAATTCAGAGAGCGTACATGTATGGCGTATTGACGTTCATCCATGTGTGCTCTGAAAAAATTTGTTTAAATACGATATGTACTAAGATTATTTTAATGTGAGTTGTTTAACCATTTGACATCCCTTTTTCAAATATCTACTTCTTTTTCTTATTTCACAATCACGCTCACACGCATACACCACCGCTTCGCTTCGGCCCCCCACTTCCTCCTACCCCTTTTTAACACCCCCCCCCCCTCTCCCTCTCGCCCTCCCTCTCGAACTCTTCCCTGCATCATGTGGTAACCGTGAGCTGATTTTACTCTCACAAGTTTCACGATTTTATGGAACTTAAAACTCGTCATCCACTGAGTAATGTAAAGTATCCCTGCTCAGTGGACATTTTACCCTGTACAGTTCAGTTGTGTGTTTGTTTTATGCCTGAAGAAGACTTGTAAGTCGAAAATTTGCATCTGTGCTCGCCCTGTGTTAAAGCGACTTTCATTTACCGCCGGTGTTTTGGTTCTAGAAATAACATAGTTATGTACTCTCAAAAATCAAACAAATGAAGATTCGAAAAGCAAATACTTCCATGTGCATATTCTTTTCCATTATCGGACAGTGACACGCATATTACAGGCTGTGAACAACAACCCAATTGACATGGTCTCCGCCATTTTGAATTTTCTCGCTAGCCTCCTCGTCAAAATTCGCGCCTTCCTGCGAGGGGGGAACTGTCGGAAATGACATTGTTGTCAAGGTTCTAGAACGTACGAGTATGTAGTAGTGCAATCGGGCTGTTTACAACAGCCTCTCCGCTCGTGATACATGTTGCCTGGCGACACGGCCGAGAGGGGTTAAATTAGTCATGGCTGCGTCACGTGACGTCAGTTGCAAAAGCCGCCAAGACATGGGGAACGTTGTACTTGATTCTGGAAGTCTCTGGAACCTGTGTTAAGGTATATAAAGCGCGACAAAGTGACAGGAAAGAAGACACGACAGAGAGCACATGACAGAGTTAAGAGGAGAGCTTAACTAGAAGTTAAGCGAGTGCGACTGAGTCCTCTGCGGCATTGTGCGTAGAGTGAAGTTGTTACGACGATACTGTTAACTTATTGTCACTGCTGTGTATTGACCAGTGCGTGAATAAAGTTTGATCGAAAAAGACCACCAGCGTTTGTGAACTTTGACTTCCCGGCGCAAGCTAGGCGAACCCCCGTACAACAGGACATTGCAAAGAGACGAGTGAAACACAATCGTTTCTCGCTTTCCTTGCGTTTCTTGACAATCCTCGCGAGACACTAACTTAATCAGTGCGTCCCATATGTATTGCACAACTTCTTGTTCGCTTAACCTCCATTCCCTTAAAGTCAATCAATAATAGATTGATGTCGTTGACTAATCTTTAGCTTCTCTAAGTGGCTGCATCAGAACCAAGTTCCTTTTTTGTCCACTGTGAAAATAGGCAAACAACTAGATTTGCTCGAAAGGCCTGTTCTAATTGGAAACAGTACCCGCTGTGACGGAAGTCAAAGTGCATTCAAGTGTTCTGGTAAGCGAGGACTGTTGCATACGAATACGCCGCAAGTGACTGGAGTGATATGCACACGCCAAAGCCGCATCACTGAGATAATTATATGATACGCGAGTGGCATCATGTAGCCACGTGACCACAAATCGATTAGAGGCATGTAGCAGTCTAAATGAACTTTTGGTGTATTCTACATACATTCTAGTTCACTAGAGACTTCGCCTACCGACGAAAGTGTCTCTAGCCCAGTTGACATCACGTGATGGAAGGTTTTCGTCCGAAATATGCAAATAGAGGTCACACGAGAGGCTTGTGGGATAGCCGATCTGCTCCCTGACATAAGCCGTTAAAGCAGTTCTGAGACTATTTCGCACAAAACTCTTAACTCACTTTTGTTGCGGCAATAAACAAGCGTTTATTCGATAAAATAAAAGGTTTGTGTTGAAATGGAAGTGGAAATGCTACTCAACGCCCAAAGACCCACCCCAGTGAAGGCCCACGGCGCCGACTTACCACAAACAGACCAATTCATCTACCTGGGCAGCATCATCCGAAAAGACGGAGGCGCTGAGGATGACATCAAAAGCAGACTGAACAAAGCCAGAAATGCCATGCGCACCATGAACAACATCTGGAAATTGGCTCAGTACAGCACCTGCACAAAG
>JAWQFJ010019034.1:0-10000 GCA_034096865.1 Theodoxus fluviatilis
GAGAGAGAGAGAGAGAGAGAGAGAGACTGACAGATCGATTGACCGACAGACAGACCGACCGACCGACAGACAGAGACAGACAGACAGACAGACAGACAGACAGACAGACAGACAGACAGACAGACAGACAGACAGACAGACAGACAGACACACAGACAGACAGACACACAGACAGCAGCCAGCCAGCCAGACAGACAGACACACAGACAGACACACACACACAGACAGACACACAGACACACAGACAGACACACAGACAGACACACAGACAGACAGACAGACAGACAGACAGACACAGACAGACCGAGAGACAGACACACAGACAGACAGACACACAGACAGGCAGACACACAGACACACAGACAGACACAGACAGACAGACAGACAGACACACCGACAGACAGACACACAGACAAACACAGACAGACAGACAGACAGACAGACAGACAGACAGACAGACAGACAGACAGACACAGACAGACAGACAGACAGACAGACAGACACACACACAGAGACAGACACGTGCATGTATGTATGCGATGCAGGGACATGCCTGTGTGCGTGCCTGCCCGTGATATCGCCTCGGCTTCTGTCACAGATTCTGTACTCGGTTCACCTCTTTTAACGTTCTGCCCCGCTTTCCCCCTTCCCCCCCCCCCCCCCCCCCCCCCGCCCCTTCCCCCCGCCCCGCCCCCACGCGCCCCGCCCCCACCCATAACTTCCATCTCATTCTCTCTCCCACCCTCCTATCTTACCTGACTGTACCTTTCTGTACCTCTCATCAGCAGGAGACAGAAACAGTAGTCCTCGCGTCCCCCTACTATGATCTAACCTTTCTACCCCCTCCTTTCTTCCTCCACCCCCTATTCCCGCACCCACCCCCCCCACCCCCCCCCCCACCCCCACCCCTACACCCTCCGTTCTCCATTTCCTCGATTTCCGCCTTTACTCTCACCTGAGAGCGTGCACGGCAGTTGCGACTGTCACCGGAAGGTGGCGCTGTGACCGCCTGGCGAAAAGACGATGTGACGTCACCCACTTAGAAAGCAGACGACCACGAGTCTGTGTGAAGTCGCAGTCACACGTCGCGTGTGCAGTTTGTAGTTTTGAAGAAGCTTAGTGTCAGATGAAACGATCTCGAGCAGAGCAGCCGAAATCGATAGCAGCGGTGGGTTGTATGAACCTTCGAAATCCAAACTTCCCTGGGTTCGGGGTACGAACAAAACCATTGCATCTCCATTGCGATCCGTAAGTGGCTAATAACTACGGAAAATAGCTAAACTTGCTTTGACTCTAACCGTCTCCAGCAAGTTCGTGATCTATGGCCTTATGTAGCCTATTATGGCTAAGAGGTCGTAAAACTCATACATTCATTTTCTTTGTCTGTTTTTTCATTCATTCATTCATTCATTCGTCCGTTCGTTCATTCGTTTATTTGTTCACTCATTCTTTCGTTCATTTATTTATTCATTCAATTTGAATTAATTCATTTGAAAATGCACAACCGTGCAAACACATTGTAGAAGGAAACAGTAAGTGCAGCACTCCGATCTTCCGGATTTGTTTTTGTTACATGAAATCGTCCGCACTGTAGACTGTGTGTGGTACATGAAATCGTCCGCACTGTAGACTGTGTGTGGTACATGAAATCGTCCGCACTGTAGACTGTGTGTGGTACATGAAATCGTCCGCACTGTAGACTGTGTGTGGTACATGAAATCGTCCGCACTGTAGACTGTGTGTGGTACATGAAATCGTCCGCACTGTAGACTGTGTGTGGTACATGAAATCGTCCGCACTGTAGACTGTGTGTGGTACATGAAATCGTCCGCACTGTAGACTGTGTGTGGTACATGAAATCGTCCGCACTGTAGACTGTGTGTGGTACATGAAATCGTCCTCACTGTAGACTGTGTGTGGTACATGAAATCGTCCGCACTGTAGACTGTGTGTGGTACATGAAATCGTCCGCACTGTAGACTGTGTGTGGTACATGAAATCGTCCGCACTGTAGACTGTGTGTTTCATGAAATCGTCCGCACTGTAGACTGTGTGTGGTGCATGAAATCGTCCGCACTGTAGACTGTGTGTGGTGCATGAAATCGTCCTCACTGTAGACTGTGTGTGGTACATGAAATCGTCCTCACTGTAGACTGTGTGTGGTACATGAAATCGTCCGCACTGTAGACTGTGTGTGGTACATGAAATCGTCCGCACTGTAGACTGTGTGTGGTACATGAAATCGTCCGCACTGTAGACTGTGTGTGGTACATGAAATCGTCCTCACTGTAGACTGTGTGTGGTACATGAAATCGTCCTCACTGTAGACTGTGTGTGGTGCATGAAATCGTCCGCACTGTAGACTGTGTGTGGTACATGAAATCGTCCGCACTGTAGACTGTGTGTGGTACATGAAATCGTCCGCACTGTAGACTGTGTGTGGTACATGAAATCGTCCTCACTGTAGACTGTGTGTGGTACATGAAATCGTCCGCTCTGTAGACTGTGTGTGGTACATGAAATCGTCCTCACTGTAGACTGTGTGTGGTACATGAAATCGTCCTCACTGTAGACTGTGTGTGGTACATGAAATCGTCCTCACTGTAGACTGTGTGTGGTACATGAAATCGTCCTCACTGTAGACTGTGTGTGGTACATGAAATCGTCCTCACTGTAGACTGTGTGTGGTACATGAAATCGTCCTCACTGTAGACTGTGTGTGGTACATGAAATCGTCCTCACTGTAGACTGTGTGTGGTGCATGAAATCGTCCTCACTGTAGACTGTGTGTGGTACATGAAATCGTCCTCACTGTAGACTGTGTGTGGTGCATGAAATCGTCCTCACTGTAGACTGTGTGTGGTGCATTCCGCACTGTAGACTGTGTGTGGTACATGAAATCGTCCGCACTGTAGACTGTGTGTGGTGCATGAAATCGTCCGCACTGTAGACTGTGTGTGGTACATGAAATCGTCCTCACTGTAGACTGTGTGTGGTGCATGAAATCGTCCTCACTGTAGACTGTGTGTGGTGCATGAAATCGTCCTCACTGTAGACTGTGTGTGGTGCATGAAATCGTCCGCACTGTAGACTGTGTGTGGTACATGAAATCGTCCTCACTGTAGACTGTGTGTGGTACATGAAATCGTCCTCACTGTAGACTGTGTGTGGTACATGAAATCGTCCTCACTGTAGACTGTGTGTGGTGCATGAAATCGTCCGCACTGTAGACTGTGTGTGGTACATGAAATCGTCCGCACTGTAGACTGTGTGTGGTACATGAAATCGTCCGCACTGTAGACTGTGTGTGGTACATGAAATCGTCCTCACTGTAGACTGTGTGTGGTACATGAAATCGTCCGCACTGTAGACTGTGTGTGGTACATGAAATCGTCCTCACTGTAGACTGTGTGTGGTACATGAAATCGTCCTCACTGTAGACTGTGTGTGGTACATGAAATCGTCCTCACTGTAGACTGTGTGTGGTACATGAAATCGTCCTCACTGTAGACTGTGTGTGGTACATGAAATCGTCCTCACTGTAGACTGTGTGTGGTACATGAAATCGTCCTCACTGTAGACTGTGTGTGGTACATGAAATCGTCCTCACTGTAGCCTGTGTGTGGTGCATGCTCCACAGTGCATAGAGACACAAAGTGTGGTGCATTCGCCACAGTACATAGAGACACAAATCGTGGTGCATGCTCCACAGTGCATAGAGACACAAAGTGTGGTGCATGCTCCACAGTGCATAGAGACACAAAGTGTGGTGCATTCGCCACAGTGCATAGAGACACAAATCGTGGTGCATGCTCCACAGTGCATAGAGACACAAATTGTGGTGCATTCTCCACAGTGCATAGAGACACAAATTGTGGTGCATGCTCCACAGTGCATAGAGACACAAAGTGTGGTGCATTTCGCCACAGTGCATAGAGACACAAATTGTGGTGCAGTCTCCACAGTGCATAGAGACACAAATTGTGGTGCATTCTCCACAGTGCATAGAGACTCGTCACAGTGCATAGAGACACAAATTGTGGTGCATGCGCCACAGTGCATAGAGACACAAAGTGTGGTGCATTCTCCACAGTGCATAGAGACACAAATCGTGGTGCATTCTCCACAGTGCATAGAGACACAAAGTGTGGTGCATGCTCCACATTGCATAGAGACACAAAGTGTGGTGCATGCGCCACAGTGCATAGAGACACAAAGTGTGGTGCATGCTCCACATTGCATAGAGACACAAAGTGTGGTGCATGCTCCACAGTGCATAGAGACACAAAGTGTGGTGCATTCTCCACAGTGCATAGAGACACAAATTGTGGTGCATGCTCCACAGTGCATAGAGACACACATTGTGGTGCATGCTCCACAGTGCATAGAGACACAAATTGTGGTGCATGCTCCACAGTGCATAGAGACACAAAGTGTGGTGCATTCTCCACAGTGCATAGAGACACAAATTGTGGTGCATTCTCCACAGTGCATAGAGACTCGCCACAGCCCATAGAGACACACATTGTGGTGCATTCTCCACAGTGCATAGAGACACAAAGTGTGGTGCATGCGCCACAGTGCATAGAGACACAAATCGTGGTGCATTCTCCACAGTGCATAGAGACACAAAGTGTGGTGCATGCTCCACATTGCATAGAGACACAAATTGTGGTGCATGCGCCACAGTGCATAGAGACACAAAGTGTGGTGCATGCTCCACATTGCATAGAGACACAAAGTGTGGTGCATGCTCCACAGTGCATAGAGACACAAAGTGTGGTGCATTCTCCACAGTGCATAGAGACACAAATTGTGGTGCATGCTCCACAGTGCATAGAGACACACATTGTGGTGCATGCTCCACAGTGCATAGAGACACAAATTGTGGTGCATGCTCCACAGTGCATAGAGACACAAAGTGTGGTGCATTCTCCACAGTGCATAGAGACACAAATTGTGGTGCATTCTCCACAGTGCATAGAGACTCGCCACAGCCCATAGAGACACACATTGTGGTGCATTCTCCACAGTGCATAGAGACACACATTGTGGTGCATTCTCCACAGTGCATAGAGACTCGCCACAGCGCATAGAGACACACATTGTGGTGCATTCTCCACAGTGCATAGAGACACAAATTGTGGTGCATTCTCCACAGTGCATAGAGACACACATTGTGGTGCATTCTCCACAGTGCATAGAGTCTCGCCACAGCACATAGAGACACACATTGTGGTGCATTCTCCACAGTGCATAGAGACACAAATTGTGGTGCATTCTCCACAGTGCATAGAGACACACATTGTGGTGCATTCTCCACAGTGCATAGAGACTCGCCACAGCGCATAGAGACACACATTGTGGTGCATTCTCCACAGTGCATAGAGACACAAATTGTGGTGCATTCTCCACAGTGCATAGAGACACACATTGTGGTGCATTCTCCACAGTGCATAGAGACTCGCCACAGCGCATAGAGACACAAATTGTGGTGCATTCTCCACAGTGCATAGAGACACACATTGTGGTGCATTCTCCACAGTGCATAGAGACTCGCCACAGCGCATAGAGACACAAATTGTGGTGCATTCTCCACAGTGCATAGAGACACAAATTGTGGTGCATTCTCCACAGTGCATTGAGTCACAAATTGTGGTGCATTTCGCCACAGTGCATAGAGACACAAACTGTGGTGCATTTCGCCACAGTGCATAGAGACACAAAGTGTGGTGCATTCTCCACAGTGCATAGAGACACAAATTGTGGTGCATTCGCCACAGTGCATAGAGACACAAATTGTGGTGCATTCTCCACAGTGCATAGAGACACAAAGTGTGGTGCATTCGCCACAGTGCATAGAGACACAAATTGTGGTGCATTCTCCACAGTGCATAGAGACACAAATTGTGGTGCAGTCTCCACAGTGCATAGAGACACAAATTGTGGTGCATTCTCCACAGTGCATAGAGACACAAATTGTGGTGCACACTCCACAGTGCATAGAGACACAAATTGTGGTGCATTCTCCACAGTGCATAGAGACACAAATTGTGGTGCAGTCTCCACAGTGCATAGAGACACAAATTGTGGCCCATTTCGCCACAGTGCATAGAGACACACATTGTGGTGCATTTCGCCACAGTGCACAGAGACACAAGTTGTGGTGCATTCTCCACAGTGCACAGAGACACAAATTGTGGTGGATTTCGCCACAGTGCATAGAGACACAAATTGTGGTGCATTCGCCACAGTGCATAGAGACACAAAGTGTGGTGCATTCGCCACAGTGTATAGAGACACAAATTGTGGTGCATTTCGCCACAGTGCATAGAGACACACATTGTGGTGCATTCTCCACAGTGCATAGAGACACAAATTGTGGTGCATTTCGCCACAGTGCATAGAGACAAAAATTGTGGTGCATTCTCCACAGTTAATAGAGACACAAATTGTGGTGCATTCTCCACAGTGCATAGAGACACAAAGTGTGGTGCATTCGCCACAGTGCATAGAGACACAAATTGTGGTTCATGCTCCACAGTGCATAGAGACACAAAGTGTGGTGCATTTCGCCACAGTGCATAGAGACACAAATTGTGGTGCATTTTGCCACAGTGCATAGAGACACACATTGTGGTGCATTCTCCACAGTGCATAGAGACACAAATTGTGGTGCATTCTCCACAGTGCATAGACACACAAAGTGTGGTGCATTCTCCACAGTGCATATAGACACAAAGTGTGGTGCATTTCGCCACAGTGCATAGAGACACAAATTGTGGTGCATTTCGCCACAGTGCATAGAGACACACATTGTGGTGCATTCTCCACAGTGCATAGAGACACAAATTGTGGTGCATTTCGCCACAGTGCATAGAGACACAAATTGTGGTGCATGCTCCACAGTGCATAGAGACACAAAGTGTGGTGCATTCTCCACAGTGCATAGAGACACAAAGTGTGGTGCATTCTCCACAGTGCATAGAGACAAAAACTGTGGTGCACTCTCCACAGTGCATAGAGACAAATTGTGGTGGATTCTCCACAGTGCATAAAGACACAAACTGTGGTGCACTCTCCACAGTGCATAGAGACACAAATTGTGGTGCATTTCGCCACAGTGCATAGAGACACAAAGTGTGGTGCATTTCGCCACAGTGCATAGAGACACAAATTGTGGTGCATGCTCCACAGTGCATAGAGACACAAAGTGTGGTGCATTCGCCACCGTGCATAGAGACACAAATCGTGGTGCATTCTCCACAGTGCATAGAAACACAAAATGTGGTGCAGTCTCCACAATGCATAGAGACACACATTCTGGTGCATTCTTCACAGTGCATAGAGACACAAATTGTGGTGCATTCTCCATAGTGCATAGAGACACAAATTGTGGTGCATTCTCCAAAGTGCATAGAGACACAAATTGTGGTGCATTCTCCACAGTGCATAGAGACACAAAATGTGGTGCAGTCTCCACAGTGCATAGAGACACACATTGTGGTGCATTCTCCACAGTGCATAGAGACACAAAGTGTGGTGCATTCTCCACAGTGCATAGAGACACACATTGTGGTGCATGCTCCACACTGCATAGAGACACACATTGTGGTGCATGCTCCACAGTGCATAGAGACACAAATTGTGGTGCAGTCTCCACAGTGCATAGAGACACAAAGTGTGGTGCATTCTCCACAGTGCATAGAGACACAAATTGTGGTGCAGTCTCCACAGTGCATAGAGACACAGTGCATAGAGACACAGTGCATAGAGACACAAATTGTGGTGCATGCGCCACAGTGCATAGAGACACAAAGTGTGGTGCATGCGCCACAGTGCATAGAGACACAAATTGTGGTGCATGCGCCACAGTGCATAGAGACACAAATTGTGGTGCATTCTCCACAGTGCATAGAGACACAAATTGTGGTGCATGCGCCACAGTGCATAGAGACACAAAGTGTGGTGCATGCGCCACAGTGCATAGAGACACAAATCGTGGTGCATTCTCCACAGTGCATAGAGACACAAATTGTGGTGCATTCTCCACAGTGCATAGAGACACAAAGTGTGGTGCATTCTCCACATGCATAGAGACACAAATTGTGGTGCATTCTCCACAGTGCATAGAGACACAAATCGTGGTGCATTCTCCACAGTGCATAGAGACACAAATCGTGGTGCATGCGCCACAGTGCATAGAGACACAAATCGTGGTGCATTCTCCACAGTGCATAGAGACACAAATTGTGGTGCATTCTCCACAGTGCATAGAGACACAAATCGTGGTGCATTCTCCACAGTGCATAGAGACACAAATTGTGGTGCATTCTCCACAGTGCATAGAGACACAAATCGTGGTGCATTCTCCACAGTGCATAGAGACACAAATTGTGGTGCATTCGTCACAGTGCATAGAGACACAAATTGTGGTGCATTCTCCACAGTGCATAGAGACACAAATTGTGGTGCATTCTCCACAGTGCATAGAGACACAAAGTGTGGTGCATTCTCCACAGTGCATAGAGACACAAACTGTGGTGCATTCTCCACAGTGCATAGAAACACAAATTGTGGTGCATTCTCCACAGTGCATAGAGACACAGTGCATAGAGACACAAGTTGTGGTGCATTCTCCACAGTGCATAGAGACACAAAGTGTGGTGCATTCTCCACAGTGCATTGAGACACAGTGCATAGAGACACAGTGCATAGAGACACAAATTGTGGTGCATTTCTCCACAGTGCATAGAGACACAAAGTGTGGTGCATGCGCCACAGTGCATAGAGACACAAATTGTGGTGGATTTCGCCACAGTGCATAGAGACACAGTGCATAGAGACACAGTGCATAGAGACACAGTGCATAGAAACACAGTGCATAGAAACACAGTGCATAGAGACACAGTGCATAGAAACACAGTGCATAGAAACACAAATTGTGGTGCATTCTCCACAGTGCATAGAGACACAGTGCATAGAGACACAGTGCATAGAGACACAGTGCATAGAAACACAAATTGTGGTGCATTCTCCACAGTGCATAGAGACACAGTGCATAGAGACACAGTGCATAGAGACACAGTGCATAGAGACACAGTGCATAGAGACACAGTGCATAGAAACACAGTGCATAGAGACACAGTGCATAGAGACACAGTGCATAGAGACACAGTGCATAGAGACACAGTGCATAGAGACACAGTGCATAGAGACACAGTGCATAGAGACACAGTGCATAGAGACACAGTGCATAGAGACACAGTGCATAGAGACACAAGTTGTGGTGCATTCTCCACAGTGCATAGAGACACACATTGTGGTGCATTCTCCACAGTGCATAGAGACACAAGTTGTGGTGCATTCTCCACAGTGCATAGAGACACAAATTGTGGTGCATTTCGCCACAGTGCATAGAGACACAAGTTGTGGTGCATTCTCCAATGACTCTGCATGAAGAAACCAAATAAGGGAGAGAGCTTGAATGCAGAGTATGCAGTATATAATTTGACAGCTCTTCCTCGTGCGTTTACTATATTCATGTATGTCGATAATTTTTTTCATAGTCTTGTGTCATTTGTGACTTGATGTTGCCAGATGGAAATATGTTGCTTTTGTGCACACCACCACCAACAACAACAAATACATCAACAACAACAACGACACTGACGACAACTCCATGTCAAGATGCATTATTGCCTGTATGACAGATTCAAATAAAATAAATATATAAACATTTTGATTATTTAAATATTAAAATGCACAATAATCAGCTGAAGGGTAGGTTCCAGAGCCGTGAGGAAATGGGGGGTCGAGGGGATGGGGATGCGGGCTGGTGGCTGTAAAGCAACTAATGTTTCGTGTATCACACTTCACACGACAGAGATACGGTAAATCATGTATCACACTTCACACGATAGAGATACGGTAAATCGTGTATCACACTTCACACGATAGAGATACGGTAAATCGTGTATCACACTTCACACGACAGAGA